>AWUE01019757.1:0-11359 GCA_001974825.2 Corchorus olitorius | reverse complement strand
AGAGCAAAACATACTTGTCAACTATAAAGCAAGACTGGAACGAAACTGTTGAGAACTACACGAAACGGTTCAACAATACTTGTTTGGAAGTCGATGGACTTGAAGATGAAGAAGCCATCCGAATGTACATGGAGGGTCTGCAAGAATGTCGTTTCTTTTGGGTATTATGGGAAAATCCGCCCACCAGTCTGAAGAGTTTGTTCGATAAGGTACAACGCTATATTGAGGCAAAAAGGGTGCAAAGCTTGAAGCAAAGGTCGACGATCGGCAATAGGTTTGGGAGAGACAATCCTAAAGAGGTTAACAGAGACAACAGGGGCAGCCCATCTAGGTCGCCGAATAGGAAAGATCGAGACAGAAAGGGGTTGAGGCCGAGCAAACGCTTTGACGATCGCCCAAGAGGACCTCGATATGATAACTACACTCCCTTGAATGACACCAACTCGACAATCCTATATGCTATCTCAAGGAGCAACTTGTCCAAGGAGATCAAATGGCCCTCTCCGGCCAAGGATGGGCAAAGGAACCGATCGTCGGGCAAGAAGTGTGATTTCCACCAAGCTTGGGGGCATACAACTGAAGAATGCACCCACTTGAAGGACATGTTAGAAGAGTTGGTCCGAAAAGGATATCTAAAAAGCTATGTGAGAGCCGAAACTCAGAGAGTATAAAGATTGTCTCGCCTGGGGGGCAATTGTTGAGTATAACTCTAAATTGCACAATCTAAGGAGTAAACTATGACGACCGCTCGAACGACTCATCTACTATGCATCAGGACAGGGTGGGTTGGGCGCACTCTGAAATCTGGCTTGGATTGTTCCTTAGACATTCAAATCAAAGTCTAAGAGGAAGAATAACCATTCGGCTATATCTTTACTTAATAGATTGCCGAATGACCACATTGCATATATATAATATATGACCAAAGTGCAAGGTAATAATATATATATATATATATATATATATATATCATACTAGTCAAAGTGGCCAGATTCTCCCCAAAATATACATAGCCGTTCGGCAACGTTTTAGATGGTTGCCTTTGATTTAGAGTTTTCAATCACGGAGTAGGCATTGGTGTCAATTAGTGTTGTTGGGTTCAAAGTGCCACGTGTCAAACGGGCTTTGGTTTCTTTTGAATAGGGCACATTTAAACATGCCATTCTCTTCAGATAATGGCGCTTCAATTTACTCCTCCTTGCCGCTGCCCTTTTTTCAAAACCAAAGGTTGTTCTCTCCACGTCGCCACGTGTTCATTGGTAAGTGGTTAGGGTTGAAGTGTCACATGGGTCAAGGAAGCTAGATGTGAATCTGTCTATTTTTACATTCTTGAGAGCTGAATTTCATCTTCACAAATCCACGTGGCAAAAGATGAGCGGTTGATTTTGGAAAAGGTGTACTTCCCCAAGCCGGACTCCAAATTTGTAAAAATTGCGATTTTTACTTCTCCTTCTCCCCGCAATATTTACAATTTCTCTCTGTAACATATACTTTCCTTAGCCGTGAATATTGCCCCTTTTTTTTTCGCAAGCACCACAGTCCATCGCTTCTTTATTCGATTTTGTCTCTGTTTGCTTCGATTTTAGCCGTTTCTGAACCGATGTGGAGTGGGTTTCTGGTATATGTAATCATTTAGCTCGCTTTCAATTGGATTCGGTGCAGGACTTTTGGTTTGCTTTGGGTTTCCGACGGTTTTCCGGCAAGGCTGTTGGTCCAGATCCGCACTTTGCCATCTTCACTTTGTCGCTATCCACGGTAAGCTTCGCCGTTTGTGAGTCTCTTTTTCTTTTCAATTTATTATTAATGGGAACATGTCTTCAAAAAGTTCCCATGGCATAGAGGTTTCACCTTCAAGTTTGTCGGTGTCCATGCCGAGTGGTAGTGGTCTAAGGGTTATTGAAGACGTGGGTGAGGATGCTAATGATCAGCATGAGGAAGTTCAGCAAGCTTATGAGGGTGGAGAGACGGTTGATGATAATAATGGTGCCGATGAGGACAATGGTGAAGTTACCGGTTCGATTGTAGTTCAAGGTAGGGTAGGTACTGGTGCTGTGGTAACAACTTCTGCTAATCAATGTCGTGGTTGGATTGAAGAGTATAATAGGGAGGCTGAGTCTAAATTCCCGGCGGCATTGGGGTGTATAACTAAGTATAAGTGTGGCGGCGTAAAGCAGAGCATCACACATGCCAAAACCAAAGCTTGTATGTTCGGCTTGACTGGGACTTCCACTTATCAATTTTGCTTGCCAAATACGGAGGACAGGATCTTCCACATTCGGAATGATGCAAGGGGGCTCTT
This sequence comes from Corchorus olitorius, assembly GCA_001974825.2. Classification (NCBI taxonomy): domain Eukaryota; kingdom Viridiplantae; phylum Streptophyta; class Magnoliopsida; order Malvales; family Malvaceae; genus Corchorus; species Corchorus olitorius. Next base: position 9,060 of record AWUE01019757.1, on the reverse strand, counting down.
TTTTTACAAGTCGGCGTTTGAAATGGGTTTTAGACTTCCTTGCCATCGTTTCATTGCAAACGTGTTAAGATTCTATAATATTGCTCCTTCTCAGTTCATGCCAAACGCTTGGAGACAGTTGGTGTGTATACTTGTGGTTTGTGTGAATTACAATCTTCAGCCGAGTGTCAACGTTGTTCGAGACTTGTGTGAGCTGTCAAATAGTGATGGGTGGTGCAGCCTATAAATGAGGAAAGGATACGGGGGAACCAGGTTCCAAGGGAATGATAGTCATCATAAGTGGAAGTGGGAATTTTTCGGAGTTGAGGTGGAGGATAGCACATCTTGGGGGCTAGATGGGCAGTGGCGTATGCCTGATACCCACTTGGCGAATAAGCAAGATTATGCTTTGAGTGATGTTGAGGAGAAGCTCAAGGCCACAATTTTAAAACATCACCGCCTTGCCGAGGTGTTATTGTGGCTTTGTGGGCTTGCCCCGCGTCCTACCAAGATGTCAGGTATTGCCGACTTCCAGTTTGGCAAATGTAATCCTTTGCGAGTTGGGAAACAAAACATTATAGTAAACTGCCGTGGAGAACGAGGTAGGCGATTCATAGAGAAGGAAGTTGTTGGGCAGGATTATCATATTGTTGTAAGATCGGCTTCCAGATTTGTTGGGAGTGGTGTCCCTATCAACCCTGAAGGTTCTGTTCGGCATCTTGGGCGAGGTAAAGGAGTTATGAGACTCAGTAATTTGAGCATTGCTATCGAGCAAGAAGCTGCCACTCAGCCCACCTTGGGAGATCATCATGCTAACGGTTAATTTCTTTTATCTATCATTTTTGGTTTGGAATGTGATTGAACTTATTCTGAGTGTTTTGTTTTGTACTTTCACAAATCGGCAAGCTTCCCCAAGTAAGGAGACAATGGACTTGGCCACAATCCAACGTCTTAGGGCAGAGAAGAAAGCTAAGTCAACTGCTGAGAAGAGTTCAACTTCGACCGTTGTCAAAGATCATGTTGCTGCTGCTCTTTCGTCAGGTCGGCAGACTACGCCTCCAACCTCGAGGGTAGCCCCAGCTGGTGTGGGCGATCATGTTGTCCAGCAGCCCGCGAGCTCTGTCGCCACTCTTCCTAAGGGTGCGTCTGGGTTAATGGATGAGTTGGAGTTGACTTTAAAAAAGTTGAAGAAAGTTGTGCAAAAGGAAAAAGATAAGGAAAAGAGGCAAAAGGAGGCTGCACTTAAGGATGTGGCTGAGCTGCAGGAGGAGGTCAAAATGGCTAAGAAGGCGGAGGAAGATGCGAGGGGCGCTTTGGAGCAAGAGAAATTGGGACGGCAAGCTGACAAGGTTGCTGCCTCTAAAGACAAGGCGGCTTTAGAGGTACTTGTCTTCTACTACTTTTTTTTTGTAATCTTTTTTAGTTGTATGCCGCTCGACCAAAGTGTCTTGATTGTTAACGATATGGTTTGTCAACGTGTTTCAGGCTCAGGTAGCAGCCTTAGAGTCAAAGCTACAAAATGACTTTATTGAGGTTCTAGATGTTGCTGTTGTTTCGGCTCGTCACATGGCTTCGAAATATATGGGTGTTGACTTGTCCGACGTGCCTTTGGAGAATCCTGAATTTCCAGAAGGCTATGAACTCCCTGCGTGTTTAAGGCCGTCAGATGCTTCTGCTGAGATGGAAGACCGTGTGAATCTCGAAGACCAGACGGATCGTTCTAGTCACTCAGGTTCAAAGAGACAAAGGACAAAGTGATGTAAGCCGTTCGGCTTTATTTGTAATAGTCCACCGTCTTGTCATGTTTTGTTATGTCCAACAATCTCGGTCTGTAACAGTTTTATGCGAGAACTTTATTGAACATGTTCTTGTTAAACAATGGTTGCTTGGTCTTCTTTAGGCATAATTGATAGGCGAATGCTATTGTTCCATTGTTGGCGACTTTTATAGTTGAATTTAGCTACCGCTATTTGCAGTATGTTTCAGCGTATTTTAGTCGTTCGGCTTATATTAAATATCTCCAAGCTAACTTTAAACCATACCAATCTTTATCTTTCTATTTTGAATGCATGGCGTTCCTTTGGCACGAGTAGAGCTTCCAGTATTATGATATCCGCTCGGTCATCTAGCTATTCTGACCATATTGATTGTAAGCCTTTTGACTTATGTTGTAGTATTAAGCATTATGTGCGGTGTTTCGTCCTTCAGAACTTGGGCATTATTTCTCTCGCCCTTGAACCCGTGATAGATGATGGCAATTCGGCCTATGTTACATGTTCTCGTGTGAGTAGGGCCATTCGGCCGTTTTTAGGTTTGCCTTATATTTTTACCATAATTGTTTGTTACAATTACGAACATTGTCGTTCTCTCAAAGAGTCCAGGCTTTACGTTCGGCCAACTTAGATTCGATGTTCTCATCGGAGTCCAGATCGAGGTCTAAGGTCAATCACGAACGTTGCCGCTCTCACAAAGAGTCCAGGGCTTTACGTTCAGCAAACTTAGATTCGATGTTCTCATCGGAGTCCAGATCGAGGTCTAAGGTCAATCACGAACGTTGCCGTTCTCACAAAGAGTCCAGGGCTTTACGTTCGGCCAACTTAGATTCGATGTTCTCACGGGGAGTCCGGATCGAATTCTAAGGTCAATTACGAACGTTGCCGTTCTCACAAAGAGTCCAGGGCTTTACGTTCGGCCAACTTAGATTCGATGTTCTCACGGGGAGTCCGGATCGAATTCTAAGGTCAATTACGAACGTTGCCATTCTCACAAAGAGTCTAGGGCTTTACGTTCGGCCAACTTAGATTCGATGTTCTCACGTGGAGTCCGGATCAAATTCTAAGGTCAATTACGAACGTTGCCGTTCTCTCAAAGAGTCCAGGGCTTTACGTTCGACCAACTTAGATTCGATGTTCTCACGGGGAGTCCGGATTGAATTCAAAAGTCAATTACGAACGTTGCCGTTCTCTCAAAGAGTCCAGGGCTTTACGTTCGGCCAACTTAGATTCGATGTTCTCACGGGGAGTCCGGATCGAATTCTAAGGTCAAAGATAAAAATTTTCATCAAAGAACTCAACATATAAGGGAAGTCCGCCGAGCTACTGCATTGCTCAGGTCGGTGAAAACTTATTATTTATTGAAAGTCTCAAGGAATCAAAATGATAAGAGTATAAAGATTGTCTCATCATAACCTAAATACGAAAAGCTGATAAAGATAATTTAATGCGAGAAAATGCAATAAAATGGGGGGAATCATGCTAAGTCTACTGATAGTACTTCTTCAGGTGAATAGCATTCCAAGTCCTTGGAATAGGGTGATCCGCCATGTCTTTGAGTCTGTAAGCTCCTCGTCCCAGCACTTGAGTGACTTGGTATGGTCCTTCCCAACTTGGTGAGAGCTTCTTCCTTTCCAAGGGTGGCCTGCTTGCTCCGCAGCTCCTGAGTACAAGGTCGCCGACTTGGAACTGCTTGTGTCGGACACGCTTGTTGAAATACTTGCTGACCTGCTGTGACCTGTTTGCTTGCCTAAGTTGGGCGTTCAGCCTTGCTTCGTCAACCAGATCTAGATTAGTTCGGAGTTCAGCATCGTTAGTGTCTGAGCAAAAGTGTGAGCCGAAACTCAGAGACATGACGATCAGCGAAAGTTAGAACTGCCAGCTAATTCTGTTCACAACAGGATAGAATACCCGAAGGATGCAACAAAGCGCCCTAAAGAGAAAGGCATCATCCATACAATTATAGGCGCCACTGAAGAGTGGGCATCCTCTAACAGTGAGATGAAAGCCCATATGAGGCAAGTATTATCTATAAGAACGGCAAACCCTACCAAACCATGGGAAGTGGGCCGATCAGGTCTAGTCCCCACATAGCGAACGGCCAAGGTGCAGTGATCACATTCAATTCCTCGGTTGGAAGCCTAGGAACCTTACCGAACTTTTGGCATTTCTCACATCTTTTCACCAATTCCATAGCATCATGCTTCATTATAGGCCAGTAGAACCCCTGTCTTAACGCTTTTTGGGCGAGGGATCGTCCACCCATGTGATTGCCACATACACCCTCATGGATCTCCTTTAGCACATAGTCTGCTTCATCTAGGTTTACACACTTCAACAAAGGAAGGGTGAAGGATTTCTTATATTGTTCATCATCAATCAACACATACCTTGCCGCCCAGCGTTGTCTAGCTGCTGCGACTCTTGGGTCCGAAGGAGGACTGATTCCTTTCAAGTGTTCCACTATCTCGGTCATCCAATTAGAGTCATCTGAGGTCCCGTTAGTCTGGTAATCCCTTTGGACTTGCCCAATGTTGAAGACTTGGTCGCTCAGCACTCTGGGTTGTTTGATGTACTCCATGAATATTTGCCCCCTAGCACCAGACAAGTTGGAGGATGCCAACTTTGACAAAGAATCAGCTCGTGTATTTGCTTCTCTGGGGACTTGTTGAATTGTCACTTCCAGGAACTCGGGCCACAATTGCTGAACTTTCTTATGGTATGCCACCAAGTTTGGCTCTTTCACCTTATACTCGCCTAAAACTTGTTTGGCAACCAACTGTGAGTCAGTGTAGACTTTCAATGAATCTACCTTCAGACGCTTGGCCATCTCCAATCCTGCTAGGAGAGCTTCATACTCAGCTGCGTTATTAGAAAGTGGGTATCCAAAAGTTAACCCATACTGATACTCCTCTAATTTGGGGGAGATTAGAAGTAGTCCAGCTCTTGCACCACCCTTGACTGCCGATCCATCAACATAGAGTTGCCAACATCTTTCTTTCGGGACACCTGGCAGGGCCGTTAACTTTGGTGGGTTGTCAGGCATACTAACTTTCTCAGAAGGTTCTGCTCCAACAACATGATTGTGCGATTCGGGTATAATAGCATTTTGCCAAACTGCTCGATCAGTAGGCTTTGGCTCGTAAGGGAACGTGCATTCCGCCACAAAATCCGCCAAGGCCTGAGCTTTGATAGCTCTCCTGGGTTGGTATTCGATCCCAAATTCACTAAGTTCTACATTCCACTTAAGCAATCTACCCGACAAATCTACCTTTTGTATAACGTCCTTAAGGGGCTGATCTGTGAGCACAATGATCTTGTGGGAGTGAAAGTACTGCCTTAGGCGTCTGGATGCCACTACGAGGGCGAAAACTATCTTTTCCAACCTACTATAGTTAAGTTCGCCGCCCTGCAATGCTCTGCTAACATAGTAGATCGGCATTTGTCCATTCTCTGCTTCCTTTACAAGAACAGCGGCTACAGTTTCATTGGAAGCGGCTAAATACATGTAGAGTACTTCGTCAAGGTCCGGTCTGCTGAGTAAGGGTGGGGAGCTCAAGTAAACTTTCAACTGTTCAAAGGCTTGTTGACATTCAGCTGTCCACACGAACCTGGACCTGGTTCTCAACACTTTGAAGAACGGTAAACACTTATCAGCGGACTTAGACACAAACCTATTAAGTGCTGCCACTCTCCCTGTTAAGCTTTGTATGTCTTTCACCGATTCGAGGGGCTTCATGTTTAGAATCGCTTGAACCTTCTCGGGGTTTGCTTCAATTCCACGGTTGGAGACCATAAAACCAAGGAACTTCCCGGCCTCTACACCGAACGTACACTTTGCAGGGTTTAACTTCATGTGATAGGCTCGAAGATAGTTGAAACATTCTGCAAGATCTTTCAAATGTTGCTCCATCGTGGAGCTTTTCACAAGCATGTCGTCAACATACACTTCCATCGATTTGCCAATTAGGTCTTTGAAGACTTTGTTGACGAGCCTCTGATAAGTGGCACCAGCATTTTTCAAGCCGAATGGCATGACGTTGTAGCAATAAAGTCCATCCTCAATTACAAATGCTGTCTTCTCAGCATCTGCGGGGTTCATGGGGATCTGGTTGTACCCTGAGTAGGCATCCATAAAACTTAGGAACTTGTTACCTGAAGAAGCATCAACTAGCCGATCGATAGAAGGGAGAGGAAAACTATCTTTCGGGCAAGCTTTGTTCAGGTTGGTGAAGTCTACACACATCCGCCTTTTACCGTTCGCCTTTTTCACCATTACGACATTAGCAACCCATTCAGGGTATTGAACTTCTCTAATAAAGTCTGCCCTCAGCAATTTGTCTACCTCTTCGCGAATTGCTTGTATCTTTTCAGGGGAGAACGTCCTCTTCTTTTGTTTCATGGGTTTGAAGGTTGGATCAACGTTTAGATGGTGACTCATGACCCCTGAATAAATCCCTGGCATCTCATCAGCAGACCACGCAAAGACGTCAACGTTGTCATGGAGAAATTCAGTTAAATCCAACTGCTCGTCAGGACCTAAAACCGAGCCGATCTGCGTGGTTCCATCCTCGATATCAGTCCGTAATACGATTTTCAATGGTTTCCCAACTGGTTCAGGCTTGGTGACCCTTGTCTCATCTCGAGCATCAAGTGTGTTCACAGCAAGTTCTGGTGTTACTTCAACATTTGCTGTTCTTCCTTCTTCCTGCTCGACTTCTATCAGATCTTCCACCCTTGTGGCAAGGGTGAGGATCTCCATATCTGATACATCCGTAGATCTCTCCCATTCCAAGTCTTGACCCCCAGTTGGGTGTTCGGCAAAGTATTCTTGGATCTTAACCTTGGTCCTCTCTCTTTTGGGTAGAGCTAATGAGGTCAGGTGACATCTCCGTGCGGTAGCTAAATCAGACGTCATGTAACCGAGCCCCGTAGGAGTGGGGAACTTCATTGTTAAGTAATAAACCGCTTCAACCATCTTTGGTTTCTTCATCAAAGGTCTCCCAATCAAACCATTGTAACTGGAGGGTAGATCAACAATCACAAATGTGTGAACCATATTCAGTACATGTTCGCCATCACCTATGCAGATCGGCAAACTAATCATTCCTTTAGTAGGAATGGGTAACAAGTCAAAGCCGTAGATCGGCGGGGAGGGTTTCAGATCTGAGTCGGAAAGATTCAGTTGTTGGTATGTTTTATACATCAGGATGTCCATGGCACTTCCGTTATCAATCAATATCCTCTCAGTTGTATAGTTGGCAATCATTGCTTTAACCACAATTGGGTCATTCCCAGAATCTTCACAAAAACTTCATTCTTCACTAGTAAAGGATATCGTCCAACTTTCCTTAAGTCCAAATGGTTTGGTAGGGTTTGCCGTTCTTATAGATAATACTTGCCTCATATGGGCTTTCATCTTACTGTTAGAGGTTGCCCACTCTTCACTAGCGCCTATAATTGTATGGATGATGCCTTTCTCTTCAGGGCGCTTTGTTGCATCCTTCGGGTATTCTATCCTGTTGTGAACAGAATTAGCTGGCAGTTCTAACCTTCGCCGATCGTCATGTCTCTGAGTTTCGGCTCACACTTTTGCTCAGACACTAACGATGCTGAACTCCGAACTAATCTAGATTTGGTTGACGAAGCAAGGCTGAACGCCCAACTTAGGCAAGCAAACAGGTCACAGCAGGTCAGCAAGTATTTCAACAAGCGTGTCCGACACAAGCAGTTCCAAGTCGGCGACCTTGTACTCAGGAGCTGCGAAGCAAGCAGGCCAGCCTCGGAAAGGAAGAAGCTCTCACCAAGTTGGGAAGGACCATACCAAGTCACTCAAGTGTTGGGACGAGGAGCTTACAGACTCAAAGACATGGCGGATCACCCTATTCCAAGGACTTGGAATGCTATTCACCTGAAGAAGTACTATTAGTAGACTTAGCATGATTCCCCCATTTTATTGCATTTTCTCGCATTAAACTATCTTTATCAGCTTTTCGTATTTAGGTTATGATGAGACAATCTTTATACTCTTATCATTTTACACTTCTTTGTCAATTTCAGCAAATTAACTGGCACGTCCCTACATATAGTTTTTAACGCGAAAACTCTTCAAGAGATTTTTGGCGCAACAGTAATTAAGGCCTATAATCTCTCTCTCTCATATATATATATATATATATATATATATAATTCAACAAAGAAAAAAAAAACCCTGAATCCATGTCTATGGATCGATTATGGGTATTGGTAATTCATGGTTCAAAGTATTTCGAATATTTTTAAATCTTTACAAGCGCCTGTCATAATTGGTACATGGTAAGTGATATCTAAATCTGATAAACAAAATTTTCAAAAAATAAAAAAAGTCCATATATCTCTAAATATCAATTAGGTTGACGGCTTTCCTTTGAAGTCTAAATAACCTCCAATGCTCCTAAATGCATATTAAAAGAAATAAGTAAATATTTTTTTGCCCCGCCTGATTTTGTCGTCTAATAATTAAGGTAAGAATTTAATTATAGATTTAACCTCATTTACAAATAAGGAGAAATTATAATGTAAATCTCAGATTTTATGGTAACTTTAAGTGACTCATCAAGAGGGATCTTTCATATGGAAAAATCGGACGGGACAAATAGCATTGCTAAAAAGAAATAACCATGCATATACATCAGTCTTTTGTTTTGGGGAGGGAGCTTTGCCTCCGCATGGGGCAAAAAACCAATCAAAAAAGTGTGCAACTCTCATGCATATGTGTCTATGGATTATAATTCTAGTTCTATTCCGGTATATAGAGAAATGATTTCACAAATAAATGTTTTGGTCAACCATGGAATATTTAGCATTTGATCAGTGCCCTATGTCTCGTGCCTAACAACAGCCACAAAAGCTGTTTTGCTCGATTTAGGAATTCTTCAATTGTGAGCATTCCCCCACTTCGCAAATTATTTCCCCCACTGTTTTTCAACCTTACACGCTTTCTTTTCATTTACACAACAATTCAAGGATTCTTTATTTTATTTTTTCATTCGGTCATTTCATGTATGTCTATACATATATATATCACCATCTGGGCAGGCCCATTAGTGCTGTAATTATGTAACTCAAGTGTAATCACATGCACAGCTCTCATAACTTTCTTTGCTCGAAAGTTGGCACGTTCCTCTCAAATAATACCACTCTTTCTTCGCTCTTCATTTTTTTTTCTTTGAAAGGCTCTTTACCTCTTCGTACAGATTAAACTCACAGATAGTGGCGGAGCCGGGATTTTCATATTGTGGGACCGTATATATATATATATATAAACACA
>AWUE01019756.1:0-18774 GCA_001974825.2 Corchorus olitorius | reverse complement strand
GGGGGGGGGATTACTTAATCTAAGAGATATATTGATCTGAAAGCTCCTACAACACTATATATATAACCTAATTAGTTTCAAATTCTTGGGGGCACATGGCCCCCTCCACTTAAAACGTGGCTCCGCCACTGCTCACAGACTTGAAGGTTTAATTAAAAACTAGCTACTAATAATTAAGTTAAAACAATATAATTAGAACTAAAAACTTCTTGTTAGCTAGGGTCGTATGCCGTGTCGCGATTCTCCTCCTAGTAGGAAATGAGTGATTTGATAGAAAATGTCAAATTCTGGGCTTATTTGGTCGAAAATAAAATTAAAGGACTAATATAACACATTTTACCACGTTTGGAGGGCAAAAAAGTACATTAAGCCAATGGCCATGACAAAGGGGCAGCGTTAATTTGAAATATTAATTTAATCCAAAATAAAATAGGGTTACGTTGCGTTAATAATTAAAGTGGTGAGAAAGTTTCTGCTCGATCGTGGGATTCATACATAGGCTGATCTGATGGATGGTGCTCTGCCGCTTTTAATAAACTGTGAACTCAAACTTTCGTGGGGTTGTAGATCAATCACAGGCCGGCACACAAGCACAAATTTGCACATAGAATTGCAAAGTCTTTTTCAGTCTTTTTTGCTGCGATGGGTTGCGAGGTCAACAAGCCAAGCTATGCCGATCGAGTTGTGAACTTCATTTTTTTGGCATTATTGACTTAGTTACTAATTCGAGACATGCATAAATTACTATATATAAGAAATGAAATAAAAAAAAAACCCCCGAATAGAATAGTTACATATGCAGCTGCAATAATCATGCAGATATTTTATATATTATAGTAATTTATGGTACAGGGCTACTTACCGACCAAACCCTCGAAGAGGATGTCCCAAAAAATAAACATTTGTTTGATGATGCAACCCTTTGCTTGTATCCTTGGTTAATCTCCATAACTGCTACTTTGCCTCTTCAAATGATATATATAGCATGTTTGTCTCTTACAGAACATGGATTGTCATAATGTTCTCCACATCTGATTTGAAATCTCATCTTATTATTTTATTTCCACTACATGTATTGTTTGAAGCTTTTAAACCTTGTTCCTTCATTGCATATATAGATTATAGATTGAGTCTTAATAAAAATTAATAATATTTGGGAGATTGAGGTCAATGGCTGAAGAATAACGGCAACGATATTATATTATTTGATTAATATATTAATTAATTAGCTAGTAATAATAAAAATTTTACTTTCTAGAGGGTATATATAATAAATATTGATTAATTTTTTACTAATAAGATCAGAGAGCGAATTAGATTAACACTCTAAAATGACCAAAGTTGCACGCAAATGCTATTTGATGATTAACATGCAAATTGCAATCACTAACTTGCAAGAAATTAACGTTTTGCATTTGTCTTGTAATAATTCTATTAAGTTGTCAAAGAAACAAATAGGCTTAACTTAATCAAAGAAACAAATAATTGTATTATATCTTTTCTTCTTCCTCTCTCTATATATGTATTGTCTCTAATTATTACGTTAGGTTAACTAGATATATATAGTACCGTGTGATTACTATAACTATTACATAATGTATCAATAAAACGGAGTTTCACCCTCATCAACGTTGACAGATCCATTATATCCTATCGATATGCCAACATGATAATTTTGTATTATCATGCATATATATATATATATATATATATATATATATATATGAGTTTCAATACCTTGTAATTTCATTTATTGGGAAAACTTTAACCTTTTACTCTTTGAACAAGATAAATTAGTTTTAGAACAATAAGATATGAAGGTATAATCAAGAGTAAATTACATTTATATACCCTGTGATTTTGAGTGAAATAAATATGACCCCTGAGCTTTAAATTTTGACACTTAATTATCTTGTGCTTACTTTCTATCACCAAATCATTGACAATGTTAATTACAAAATTACTAAAATAATTTTTTGATCATTTTAGAATTACTAAAAATAGCTTATATATGCTATATTATATATGTTCTTCATAATTTTTAACAACACATATAGTTTGCAAATCTAATGATTAGTTGCTTATGCTGGTTTTGAACTTACACAAACAGATGGTCGAAGTTATAAATATATATATATAATGTGACTTGACTAAAAAACATATGTAGAGTTGGACAAAACAGAAACATGTTTGTTAGGCTAAAAAGAATAAAAGAAATGAGGGGAAAAAGAAATAAAATTAACGATATTAATGAATTTAATAATGGAAAATAAACACATGTTAATTAATTGTCAAAATTTAAATCTCAGGAGTCATATTTGTTTCACTCAAAATCAGAGGATATATATGTAATTTACCCTATACTTAATTGATTAAAAATGGTATAATAAATAGGTATTATAAATGTATATTCAAACATGAAAATATATATGGAAAGAAAATGAGAAGAAATTGAAAGGGCAAAAGACTAATTTGTAGTCATGATTAAGGTTACTGCATGATATATATGAACAAAAGCTATGCTACACCTAATTTTCTTTGTTGACCAGCCGACCCCCAATGATCTCAATTAGTTCTCAACTTTTCAGGAGAGCCTCCAAAGCAATATACTATCCAACTCCCTTTCAAATTCAGCCACCCATATTTGTTTTCCCTTTCTAACAAATGAGAAACGACCCTTAATCCACATAAAAGTAAACCATGTAATCGATGCCTTTGCTTAGGTAGCAGCCAGCTCTTTAACCCACAATATTTTCCTGATCAAATTCCCTTCTAGCCAAAAGAAAGTTGATGCATGATTAGCTTACACATCATTGATTTCTAGTTCTATTCTACCAGCCAAATTTATATATTCTTTCCAAGCTTGTAGATTCATTTAGAACCTTATAAATATCATATTATAATAATAAAAAGATTAAAGAGAAGGAAGTTTAAAGGAAAGAAAAGCAAATTAATGATTAAAATTTTTACAAGTCGGCCATATGGGGCAATTGAGGGGCTTGGTTAGGGCCAACTGTAGTGATCAGCAGCATTGTTGCTAACGCAGCACTCATTTTCTACCAAACCAAAAACCAATATAGGATTCATCTCTTTTTGGTGGTACTAATGAAAAAGATTTGTGTTCCACCAACTCCACATCTTTAGACCTTATCCAAAACCCAAATCCCAAACCTTCTTTTTTTTTTTTTTGTAATTTTCCCAGTAAATATATGTATATATATATCTCTATAGTATATATCCAAAGGAGTGGAGAAAATTTGGTTTGAAAATTACCCATTATTTTAATGTCCCTACACATGAAATATCTGAGCTTTAACGTGATTTGCAAAACTCTTTTTAATTCGCATGAGTCTTCCATCAACTTGTTATTCAACTTGGACTATGCGTAGAGCCTAACATCATAACAACAACAAAGTACAAAAATGATATACGGAAAAAGAAGATTCAAATATTAGATATATATGCATATATTTTACTTCACACAAGGCAATTAAAGTTGTGTTCAGTGTTCGTAGCCAAGCTTGCAAGTTAACGATTTGTTTTTATCTTTCTAGGCAGTTGCGGGAATGTTGTTTTGACTTTGGGTTTATTCAGATTTGGCCAACGGATTGTATTGAATTCCTACACTTTCTTTAGGGTTACTCTACGAAACCCCAATATAATCCCCTCCCTTTAGTCACCGGTCCAGATTATTATTATACATTACTACGTACTAATTAAAAATCGAAATCATAATTTTTTTAGTTTAAATTATCCCGTATAAGATAATTATATTAGATTCTGACTAATCTGAAGTCAAGTTATGTTAATCTCCAAACATGTTAACTTTCCTAGCTAGTATCAATTTTTTTTTCATTGGATAAGTTAAAATCTTATTTAAAAGGGATTTCACACTCCTTTAACTTGATCCAACAAACATACATATACATTGGTAAACAAAAATCTTCATTCATCAACAAGTGCATGCTTATTGTCAAATGTGTTAACCTCTATATATATAATAATTTCAGCAATAATTTGATTTTAAATAGAGACAATTAAAGTAAAAGAGAAGAATTGAGATCTTAATTAAACCTTGGAGTAACTTCCAAATTGATCATTGGGGCTATTGATCTGTAAGATAAACATTGCAAATTAGAATGCGGTTTGGTGTTTTGTTAGATAAAGACAACATAAACAAATAGGGAGAAGCAATCTAAAGAACAAGAAGCTCATTGTTTAGTAGTTTAATCTTAGTTCACACCACATGAATAATCTGCTTTAAATAAGTCTTTGCTTCAAAGCTTTGTATCATAAGTAAACTACTACTGAAAAGATCAGATGTGAATCAGGTTCAATGGAGATCAACATTTTCCCAACTTTTTGCCAACCTTTTAAGATTGATGGTTTTATTTTTTAAAATCTGCAGAATCCATGCCTCTAATTCTGTTACCAATATTTCTATATTTCTGTTAAAAATACAGAAATTCTTTTCATACTAATTAATCCCTAAACTTTGGTTAAACAGATCATTTGTGGTTAAGAAAAACTAAAAGTTAGGCACATTAAATTTCACATTCATATCATTCCCGTGTACTAACAACTAACAAGAACTTATTGTCATATATTAGAGCTGCCTTTTGAATTAGTCTCATACCAATTATGACACCTAGTATAATTAATTATATATAGAAATTACATTGATTAATTTAAGAACAAAAAGTCAAAGAAAATCCATAGTTTTAATTAGATTTCTAGATTCAAATGGGATAAAATAAGTAAAAACAATTAGGAGGACAGGAATTTTATTAGTAGTAGAGTATACTTATATGGTACTAGTATTATTAGATAGATTCCCTTTCCTATCCTAGACGAATCATGATATCTCTTCCTCTCCAAACATCCAAGATCTTCCATTTCGCACTTTTTTGTCATTTTGCTCAACTAAATGCACTAATTATGCTGGCTTTTAATTTTGGGTCCACTTTGACCAACGAACTTCCCATACTAAAATTCACTCATCTACACTACACCAACAAGAACTGTAAAATTAAAACTTATTCCTCAAGTATTTTAACTTGTTGCGATTACGACTTCAGCCCGAAACAGATTAGAGGCCCGAGGTTAAAATACTTGGCAGGTCCCTATACCTACAAGAAAAGGTCAATTTGGTCACTCTACTCAAAAAACGATTAATTTAGTCCCTCTATTTATAGGTTTGGGTCAATTTAGTCCCTACTGTTAATTGAGTCGTTAAATTGATTACGTAGAACGTTAAATGATGACATGACAGTTGACATGGATTGTTGAATTTTCATAATTTTACGGAAAAATAAAACATTTCCAAGAAAATTTATATTTCAATCCATTTTAAAGGAAGAAAAATGGAAAAGTAAATGTTTGTTTTTAACGACCACGTTAACTGCAGCGTCAACTGAAACGACCCAGTTAAAAGTAGGGATTAAATTGACCTAAACCTATAGAGGGGTTAAATTGATTCTTTTAGTAGAAGGACCAAATTGACTTTTCTTAAAAATATAGGGACCTACCAGGTATTTTAACCAAAGGCCCAAAAAAATCTTCTCGATAAAAGAAAAAAATTAAACCCAGTGGAAAATCACTGATGAGTTTTTCGTATGGTTAAATTGTGTGGGTCCAGTTACCCAACAGTTACTTGTAATCAATCTACGTCTCTTCCTCTTGGATTCCCCACTGTCCCTCTATATATAACTTTGTCTTTTCAATTTTTTTGCGTTAATTTAGAGATCACACAGCTGAAAGATAAAGCAAACAATAAAACAAAACACGAACCAACTCTCTTTGCTGTACGGAGACCAAGATGAGAAGAAGGTTATTTTGAAATTGCTCTGAAGCTTCTTCCCAGATAAACGAAACAGAAAGCAAGCAAAAAAAAACAGAGGAATGTTGCAGAGGAAAAGGCAAAGAACTTCTCGGAAGACCACTGAAAAATCTGATCTCTTCGATGGATTACCCGACGATCTCGTTGTTTCCATCCTTTGCAAGCTCAGCTCTTCCGCTTCTTGCCCTTCTGATTTCATCAACGTTCTCTTAACGTACGTTGATTTTTCTTCCCCTGTTTTTTTTTTTTCCTTCTATCTGTTGTTTTTCAATTTCTGGGTCTTCGAATTAATCGAAATTTTATATGACAGATGTAAAAGATTGAACTGCTTAGGTCTTCACCCTTTTGTCTTATCAAAAGCTGGCTCAAAAGTGTTGGCGGTGAAAGCCACAAACTGGTCGGATTCCGCTCACCGTTTTCTTAAAAACTGCATTAACGCCGGCAACATTGAAGCTTGCTACACTCTCGGCATGGTCTGCTCTACCCCCAACTGATTTTATCTCCAGTTTTTCTTTTTCGTTTTTTTTTTCAATTAAATTTAGTTAGAAATTACTAATATGACTGCCGTTGCAGATCCGATTTTACTGTTTGAAATACCGAGGAAGCGGGGCGTCGTTAATGGCCAAAGCAGCAACCAAGTCTCACGCGCCTGCTCTGTACTCGCTCGCCGTCATCCAATTCAACGGAAGCGGTGGCTCGAAAACCGACAAGGATCTCCGAGCCGGAGTTATTTTATGCGCACGAGCGGCTGTCCTTGGCCACGTGGACGCTCTCCGTGAGCTTGGCCATTGCTTGCAAGACGGTTACGGCGTGCGCCAAAACATAAACGAAGGGCGCCGGCTACTCGTCCAAGCCAACGCGCGAGAACTCGCGTCGTCTTTAAACTCGATTGTCAAACGACAATCTTCTAAGCAACAGAACCACCACAACGTAAAGTATCAACATTATACTTACGCGACGGGTTCGGGGTGTCCGTTGTTAAGTGATTTCGGGTGCAATGTGCCGGCGCCGGAGGGGCACCCGGTGAACGTGTTTTTGAAAGAGTGGTTCGAGTCAGGGATGGGTGAGTTGAGTCAGGGGCTAAGGCTTTGCTCCCATAACGGCTGCGGGAGGCCCGAGACAAGGGCTCACGAGTTTAGAAGGTGCTCAGTTTGCGGCACGGTGAATTATTGCTCGCGTGGTTGCCAAGCACTTGATTGGAAGTTGAGACATAAGGTGGAATGTAAGCCGATGGAACGGTGGCTGGAGGAAATCGGCAATGGGAACGGCGGCGGCGGCGGCGAGGAGATGGAAGAGGATGGAGGAGCTGAAGACTTAGCAATCGAAGACTTGGCAATCGAATGATGCGGATAAAAGGGTAAATGCAAATTCGTCATGGGTATTTTTTATTTTAATTAATGCTTGGGATGTTTTTTCATTTATGTTACCATGTGAATATGGAGAAAGAAAATCAGAAAATCTTTGGAAAATTAATTGTGTATCATCTCATCTTCATCTATAAAAAGGGAAGAAAAAGAAAAAAGCGGGATTAGATTTTTTTTCTTTTTCATTTTCATAAATATTTTTATTTCTTAGAGTATGTGGATTACGGATGCCCCAACAAGCTTTTATTCGCATGAAAAAGAAAAAAGGGAATGGTGAGCATCATTTCTAATTCTATAGTAAGAATCTAGAGTTATGAATGAAAATTTTCCTTTCCCTTTATATTTATATCCAATATTAAAGATATCCTCGATCGATCTTATCGGTATAATATTAATTCTAAGAGTATACTAATAATCTATCGAAGTCTTCCCTCATAGTCATAACAAATGAACTTAAATTAGGGATTAATATTATCGTGTATTCAATTTTTCATTTTTAAAAAAGTGGGAATCGCTTACCACCTTAAAATTAGTACTATATATGAACATGAACATGAACATTTTCTTTTTCTTGCTTACTTATGTATTATAACAAGAAAAGAAGTAGAATTCTAGAAGAATTCGAACAATAAATAAATAGTACAAATTATATTGTGAAGGAGGCCTGCGCCTGACCGGCACAAGAGATTGGAACATAATAGAGGGACAAACAAAACAAGGTGGTCTAACAAAAGGGGCCCGAAGTCGTTTGAAGTTTGAACTTTGCAATGCGAAAAAACATGTACTACAAACAATTTTAAAGGGTGTGAATTAACAGTAGACTAACGACAATTATCGAGTAGGAAGATGGGGGATTAGAATTTGGTAAAAGGGTCGGGTCCCACTTTATGTATGTATGACTTTGTTGGAGTAATCAAAAGGACTCTTGACGGCAACTGTTTTCCAAACGTTGACACCTTTTTTTTCTTTTTTCTCGGTGGGAAATCCACGAGACAAATTAGGTACAGTGACAAAGAAGTTCCCAATTAAAAAAGAGAAAAAAAAATGATTTGATCAGCAAGATATAGATTCCTCCACTTGGTTTGGGTACCTTCTTAAAACTGTCTCTTAAACAAATTTTAAAGGAGAAAAAAAAATGAAACAAAAGACGGCACTAATTAGGCAAAGAAAAGCAAGGCAGGCATGATTTTGGTATATTGATTCCTCTAAAATAGTGCCACGGAAGGGAAGCACACTAACAAAATAAAAATGCATGGCCTGCCTAGTTAGCCATGCAGGCAACAGGCAGCAGACAGGTCAAGGTGATGTCGTTTTTGATGTATTTTAATTATGATGATTTGATTAATTTGGTGAGTGGCAAGTTTCCTCACGGATCTTCAACAATTGGGTTCCAAGTTCCAACTGCTCCAATCCAATATCAAACGCGCTTACAAGTTTGGAGAAGTTAAAGGAACTTACGAGACTCGGTCTCTACATTATAAGCTTAATTATAATTAAGTTTTATTTAAATGAACTTAGCTTGTTTGATGTAGTATTTTCAACATTTTTGGATGCATGGCCCAGCTTTTACTAGTAATATATATCTCTCACACCTACACAATCTCATTAAGTTTTCAACTAAAATTATGTTTCCACCAATCACGACCTTCTATAAGATCTTTTGAGTTTGCTATATATATGAAAATTTCAAATTTGGTTTGATTAATTAACTCGTGTGATTAACTGATCAATGATGATTCATTTTATATTTTGATTATACAAAAATTATATATATTAGGTAAGAGCCCGCGCGTTTACTGTGCGAATATGTTCTTGCACTTGATATGCAATAGTCCCCAATCAATTTTCAATATATTATTGGTAACTTATGCGTTTGCCAAATGAGAACGATGACAAATTACTTTAGGTCATGTGTTTTAAAAGATTTGGACTTAAGTAAGGATCCGACCAAAAATCGGTCAAAAAAATTAGCCTCATTAATCTAAGAACAAATTGATAGGGGTATTTCGGTCATTTCATGCTTGATTTTTTTGTTATTTAAGTTAAAAATCGAGGGTATTTTGGGAAGTTTGAAAAAAAACCCTTTGTGGGTCCAATTTCCACCATAAGTACAAATTATGTAATATTAAGTAGACCGTCTATTTTCGTTAACCGAAACAACTAATTCTTTAGAAGCAATTTTTATACCTCGAACATTAAATTTAGTTTTCGAGTCCTTCATGAAAGTTGTAGATCATGAAACAACCTTTCAAGAGACACTTGAATCATCTCAATTAGACATCTGGAGCAAAATTTATATAATATTAAGTGGACCGTCTATTCCCGTTAACCGAAATAACAAATTTTCGGACGCATTTTTGATACTTGAAACATTAAATTTAGTTTTCGAGTCCTTCATGAAAGTTGTAGATGATGGAATAATCTCTTAATAGACACTTAAATCATCTTAATCGGATAACCGGAGAGAAAATTATATAATGTTAAATAGATCGTTTATCCAAACCACTTATAAATATGTTATATTATATTAAATTGTTAAAAAGTCAAAATATCCTTAGAAGTTTGTGAGAATAACGAAAAAATCAACATTGAAATGACGAAAAAACCAAGGTAAATAGTAATCAAATTAATAAGGTTAAATCTTTTAATTGGTTTTTTAGTACTTTCACTTCCTATAATTATTGTTTTTTATAATACTACTAGACCATTGTTTTCTTGCTAATTTAATATATATATCTAGGGGTAATCTGTTAAAAGAAAAAGTAAATATCTCTTTGCGTAAAGTTTTTGCGAAAAACTTAATAGCTGCGCGGCGTGCCAGTCATTTTGCTGAAAATGACAAAGAGGTTGTAAAAACGTTTTGGTGGTGTGCAGAGCACAAAAATAAATCAGAGCGAGTGAATTGCGGGAACTGGATCAAAGTCACACCGAAGCATTTAAATCATCGATCCCAAATTGACTGTTGAAAAATAAACGATTGAAAATATTTCTTGCTTTGAGAATTGATTGAAAATAACAAGCTGGTTGTTACTCATATGAAAAACAGAAAAGTAAATGTTTAACGTCTTGAAACGAAATTGAAAGAGAAGAGAAACTCACGGAGAGTTGATTTAACGTCCTGAGACAAAATTGAAGTAGAAAAATATTGAAGAAACGAGGCTGACTCGTGTTGAAAAAAGAGATAAATTTTGCAAGGTTGCTGTAGAAAGTGGCACAGGGCCTGAGAGAAAATAAGCGCGGAGCTTAGTTTTTGCGCGGAGCAAATTTGAGGCTGCAGGAGTCTGTTTAAAACTGAAGGGGGAAGACCCTTTATATAGGGGGCGGCCTAGGCTTGGCTACCAAGGCCGTCCACCCCAACTTGTCTGCCTATTAATTGTCTGCTTCAATCTAACTTGTTCTACTTTAATTGCTTCTCCAATCTGACCTCTCAGAAAACTTTCAGGAAACTTCCAAAATGATTTTCAACTTTGATCACCTTTAAATGACCAGCCAAGGCCGGCCATATCTTCCCAAATATGACTTGGATGAAATCTACCTCCAATCTGATGCAATCCAGTCTGATTCAGGTCCTGATTGTGCTGCATTGTATATTGATTTGCAGTAAAAATAGCCAAAATGACCCCATATTCGACAAGAATTTCCTAGGCCACGAAATTGATCATAAATTGATCATTCTTGGCCCTTAATTTGGTCAGAACAGAAATCAGATTCAATTTTGACTAAACCGGGGTAGAAAGCCTCATGTCCTTAATTGAAAGAAATGCAAAGGTTGCAAACGAAGTTGGATTGAGTCCAAATTTCACAAGTAGGGTTCAGCTATTATATTAAGACCATAGAAAAAATCTTGGTCGAAAATGAGCTCTCTATCATGGTGAAATTGGTTTCACACCCCAAATTGTCCTTAATTGAAAAACGTGCATAAGTTTTTCATCTTAGGTCAGAATGAGATGAAATTTTGCCAGACTGATCTATGAGAGTCAAGGATCACAATGGAAAAACCCTTGCTTGAATCGCACCTCTCTAGCCCATTGAATTTTATCAATTTCGCCTTTTTTCCTTAATTGAACAAAATACAAAGTTGCATTTAATTCAATAGGGATCAAATTTAGGCATGGGCGGCCTGGGTTAGGCCTCATTGCGCCACATATCATGCCATATGTCCAATTTTGACATGGTATTATGTATTTTACAAAATTAGGATGGTCGTCATATAAGAATTAAGTCTCCGTCAGAATTGAAAATCATACAAGATGACTTTAATTCTTCTCTGACCATCTTTTATTGAAATAATAATAATAATTATAAAATATATACTATATATTATTTTTAGTGACTATGGAAATTACTTAAAGGCCAAATTGAGGATTAATGTGGTGCCTCCTTTTGGCTTTTTTTTGTCTTTTTCTCACTTTTCGGATGACTAAAAAGACCCTCGATGAATTTCCTCCCTTACTTTTCCTACTGCCCTTTTTTGTAATTTACTATTTTTATATTTATGATTAAGTTTGTTTTAATTACATATTAATTGTGTGTGGATATTAGGATTTACCGGTTCAACTCCTCTGCCTGAATTCCAAAGGATTGGTGCTATAAATGTATCTGTAATAATGGTTGATTCATGGGTAAACTATTGATATTCCAGTTCTGTTTTCCTTTCGTCTTCATTTCTATTTAGGTGGGTTTCTTCTTTCCTAGCATTTCTCTGAATTGGTTTCACATGGATTTCGTTATGTTTCCTAAAATTTCATTGATAAGATCATTCCATTTAATTTAGCAGCGCCATCAGATGGCATAACCTAAAGTGGGGAGTTTTCACTTCTCACTGCAACATTTTGAGGTAAATCTGGATTTATTTGTTGATTATATTATTTGATACTTAAATTTAACATTTCCTTATTCCCCTTTTATTTTATAAAAAGTTTTTTTTTATTTATCATTCGACTTCCTTTTTATTGAGATTTATATTAGTTGCTTATATTTAGTATATTTCCATTTCCAAAAGCACAATTAGCCAATGCTAAGTACAATCATTTTGTGATGCATTGTGTAATATGCTCCTACAAATGTTCTCAACTAATTCAATTTTCCTACGACAACTATACATGCTCCTTGACTATAAAAAATTAGGCATTCCTTATGCAGAAGCCAAATTCTTCCACCTATCCGAGTTCATTAATTTAAAAATTGCAATCAAGATAATCAACATACATTTCAAGCAACAATTGATATTAGTTTTATTTTGATGAATTATCTAGAGATGAAGGAGTAAAATTTTAGCTTTATTTTGATGAATTACTTAGAGATGGAGTAGAATTTAGGTAATGCACTTTTAGAATGAAAGAGAGGTCATGTGTTTTGCATTATATATGCGAATTATTTGTTTCGATGTATGAGTTTCTCCTAACTGATTAACTTACAGCCAATGCAATATCTTTTTACAAACCGACTTAAACAACTACAAAAAATATAACCCTAATAAGAAAATGACTGCAGCGCAAGTGCAGACTGCCCTGCTTGTTACTAATTAAGTAATTAGTAAACTAATTATGAGCATGAGTCTTCTTTTTTTGGATGAAAAGGAAAGCTACTTCAATTCAATTGAATTGAGCCCAATGTAGGAGTGAGTCCATTTCAAAACTGGGCCACCACTTCATGGGACATTGTTGCTGGAGCAGGCATCAACAACAGTATCTGGCCCAGGCTGTTGTGTTCTGCCGATTTCAAGCTGAAACATCCGAGATGGCTCTTTCACATCCCTTTAACTCCATTTCAATCCCCCCACAGAATTTAAAGCAAGAATAGTCCCCCAACTCTAAGATAACAACAACCTACAAATTTCATATTTTCTAGGAACTTCCAAAAAAGTATAGTATTAACTTCATACCTACATCAATTTAACATACCCAAATTTGAACAGGTTGTATAAAGGTTATGGAGTGTAACCATAACTTGATGATGATGTAACCATGTTTACAAATTGATGAAAGTAAAAGCTCCGAAATAAAAGAAACACTTCTAAAAACAACCTCACTGCAGCAGTGAGGATTGTTGACAAAATTGAAGAGTTTCCCAGCTACAGCAGGTTCCACACATTAGTTCTGAGAGGAGTCTCCAGCAGGGGAACCAGTTCCTTCCTCCTAGAAGAAAATACAAGGACAGAGAAGGTGAAGATCTGTAAATAAGAAGATCTTTATCTAATTGTAATAGTTGATCAGCTTAAAAGAAAAACAACAAACAACCTGAATTTTACTGAGGGAAAAAATGTGACTATTTGGGTGTTTTTTGCAGATTAGGCCTTTGAACTAACTAAACAGCATAGTCAAAAGCGGCAGTCTTTGAGAGGGATGTAATTTATGGTGAAAGATGCGCTCAATCTACAAGTATTGCTTCAATAGATGATCTAACTTATGTTATGGAGGAAGGGTCTTGGGTCATCTTTGGCCATTACCTGACTATGCGATTTTGGTCGCCTGATTTCAATCCGGTCTCACCAATAATAAGGTCTATCTCGATATTCCAAACTCAAACAACTTTTTTTTATAAACTCCATGGAAGCCGTTCGGAGGAGCTTTGAAGTTGGAAATAGGGTTTTAACAATTTTGCTGAATCCGCAGCAACATACCCATGTTCAAACAATTTTGCCGTTCAGAGGAGGTTTGAAGTGAGGTTGGGAGGTTTGAAGTGAAGTTGGGAATAGGCCGTTTAGAGGAGGTTTGAAGTGAGGTTGGGATGTTTGAAATGAAGTTGGGAATAGAGTTAGGGTTTTGTAGAATTGTAGTAGAGACTGAGGCTTTAGTAGATTGGGCTGTTGGGCTTTGTCGATATTATTTTATGCAGAGGCTTTTCACAGGCCGATTCATTGTTCTGCCTCTAAAAAATTTTTAAAATATCATAAATCACAGAGGTTTGAAGTTGTGAGGGGTTAAATAGGGTTTAATAGAGACTGACTAGTAAGGAGATGAATTGGGTTAAAGTTGTGACTCTTAATCCTTTCCGAATCTGGAAAAATTAAAAGCAGACAATTTTTTGGCAATTATTCTAGTCGGAAAATATTGATGTACGCAGTTCTAAGGCTTTCAAATTTAGAAACTTGGAACGACAAAGAACGACAAAGTTGTAAGGATATATATATATATATATCATATATAAGTAATCCCTAATGATTACTTTGTTATTTTGATGACAAATGGGCATTTTTTATTTTTTTTTCCATAGTTTATTGGATAAATGTTCAAATTGGTTGCTAAAGTTTGCAAAAATATTCAAATAACGAGCTATATTTTTAATTTGGTTAATTAAGTCCTTAACGTTACAAAATCGGCTCAAATCAGCCCTTTTGAGCCGATTTTGCAACGTTAGAGACTGATTTTAACCGATTTTGCAATGTTAGGGATGATTACTTTGCTATTTTGATGACAAATGGGCATTCTTGATTGGTTGCTCATTTTCTTTTTTTTTTCTTTTTTTTCCATAGTTTCTTGGATAAATGTTCAAATTGGTTTCTATCGTTGCAAAACTATTCAAATAAGGAGCTAACTTTTTAATCTGGTTAATTAAGTCCTTAACGTTACAAAATCGACTCAAATAAGTCCCTTTAAGCCGATTTTGCAACATTAGGGACTGATTTTAGCCAATTTTGCAATGTTAGGGACTTCACCAAATTAGAGGTTATGCCCTTATTTGAGTATTTTCACATACATCATAGACTAATTTGAGCAATTAGCCTGGTTTTCTTGGATTTTTCAGGTGTTTGATTTAACGGGGTTGCACGTGTACAGGAGGTCATTATTATTTTGCTACACATCTACAGAGGATGGGTGCCCTTTCGGGCAGGAGTCATTATTATTGGTTGCTTACTTTTTTTTTTTCCCATTTTTCCTTCCTTGAGCCTGTGGGCTTTTTCTTTCGTAGGCCTAATAGTTTCTTTGTTATTTTTGTGCCAAATTACCTATTGATTTCGTTTGGTGGCTGTATTTTTTTTTCATCTTTTTTTATTAATGTTGTTTTGATTAAGAGTTACAATTAGTAACTGTTCATTTCTGGTTTCTTATTGAATACTCTCTATATTTAAAATTTCTATAGACATATTCACTATAATCATGCGGTGTAGCATGGGTAAAGTAACTAGTTAGCTTAGATATATACCTTTGTTGTGAGGTTTATTAGCCGTAAAACTGGAATGAGACTTATTGGAAATATATATATATATATATATATATCATTTCTTAAAAAGTTGTCAAAAGAAACATAATTATTAGCCCAAATAAAAATTAATTAATTAATTAGCAGCTATTGTTTTCAAAACCGGACCGGACCGGTTTAATCGGGAACCGCTGATATGTCCGATCCTTAATGGTAGGGGAACCGTGGTTAGTCAATATGGTCAACAATCGGGCAAAAACCGGTTGGACCGACGGTTGGATCCGGTTCTGACCGGATAGAACTGGTTTGATAGTTGAGAAAATTTGGAAAAATTTTTGGAGGTGGTGAGTTTTGAACCCACAACCTTGTGGGTAGCAAAAAACACACTTAAGTCACTGCACCAAATGCTTTTATGTGACATGTATATACCTTATATAATATTTAAAAGGTAAAATGCCAACAATTTCCATAAAATGACCTTATTAGACCGGACCGGCGATTGAACCGGTCAAACTGTCGACCGGAACCATCACCGGTTCTAGTACCGGTCCAATTTCAAAAACCATGATAGCAGCCCAAAATATGGTCCACTAACAGTTAAAACTAAGAACATATAATTATGAATTAAATCAACTATCAACTTGGCAGAAGAAATCTATCCATATTTCATCAACATTTACATTCCTCTTCATTGTCATCCCCACCATAAACATAAAGTTTAGAATAAACATAAAATTAGAGAGTACTTTCCCATAAAGACAGAGTTTAAAATAAACATAATAAAATTAGAGAGTACAAACTACATTCCTTTTTTTCTTTGTCATCTCCCAGGAACCAAGTCAGTCAGTTAGGGTTATCCTGTAAAAAAACAAAATATGATAAGAAAAAAGATGGAAATTTTTAATAAAAATAATCCAATAAATCTTGACATAAGTAAAAGTGTTACCTTTTTCTCTTTTCCCTCTTTCCCTCCATCAAACACCCAAATATGATGTTGATCCAAGAGAAGAAGGATCAAAATCCTTGGCTACAACTCGGATTGCTGAACCAAAGCAAGGGATCCCCGACAGGCTCATTTTCTTTTTGCTCGAAAACAAACATTGATAATTATTTGATACACTGACAGTGTTAATTTTGGACTCCACAAACGGGCTGGGGAGTTGACACATACCCATTTTCTGAATTAACTTTGTTTTTAAAATTCAAAATTATTCCTTAAAGGACACATGTCAACCCTTAAACCCCGCATGTGTAGTTTGCTAAACTCCACATGTCATGTGTAGTCTGCTAAACTCCACATGTCAACCCTTAAACCCCGCATGTGTTGTTTGCTAAACTCCACTGATAGTGTATGATATAGGCTTAGTTTGGCATTGTGTTTGGAGATAAAAAAAAATTGTTTTTCACCTCAAACGCAATACCAAATAAATCTTGGTTTGTGTCAAAAGCTGATTTTGAATGCAAAAGCCAAGCCAACCTGAAAAGCTAATCCTCAGGTGCTTTTGCGTTTCAAAAGTACTTTTAAACATTAAATGACTAAAATCCGCTAATTATTTTTCTCTTCCTTCTTAACTAATATATCTTTTGTAGACATTCTATCCTTCTACCACATTTTTTCACAGCAATACCAAATATTATTTACATTTTTCTACCGCAATTTGAAAAAGTACTTTTCAAAAGCACTTCTTTCAAACCCCAACCTCAATACCAAACTAGGCCATAGTAATTTATACAAAAGTCTTGGACCGTATATTTTCTGTTTTGGGCCGTTTTCAAAGTCTCACATTAATTTTTTTAGTCAAATAAAGGCTTATTGCTCAAAAAGACCCCTGAACTTACACAAAACAACCAAATAAGCCCCTGAACTCTAATTGCAGCCAAATAAGCCCCTGAACTCTTGTTATGCTTTTAAGAAATGTTAATCAGGCTGCTGGACTTTGCAATGGCACCAGGTTACTTATAACACAGTTGACCACAAATATTGTCGAGGGTAGAGTCCTTGCTGACGGTGAGATGGGAGAGAAGGTTTACATACCTAGGATTACATTCACCATGGAACACAAGAAATGGGCTTTTGTCATCAATAGAAGACAGTATCCTCTGCGTCTTTCCTATGCCATGACTATAAACAAGAGTCTGGGCTAGACACTTAATAAGGTTGGTCTATATTTACCTAAACCTGTCTTCTGCCATGGTCAACTTTATGTCGCACTTTCTAGGGTCACTTCATTTCGTGGCCTTAAGGTGTTGATTCATGATGAAGAAGGGAAACCTTCAACCTTTACGAAAAATGTTGTCTATAGGGAAATTTTTGATAATTTACCCTAACCTATCAACCATAGTAAGGTTAGGCTTTGTTAACTCTATTGGGGTGCAATTTTTTTTTAGTCCAACCCAATTGGGTATTCGGTTCATTCATGGAGTCTAATTGAAATTAGTATACCATTGACCTACTTTTTTAGTTATAGTCAAACTCTCACTTTTTCTGAGTTCTTCCCAAGCATTTTTTATGCATCTACTTATCTCATTGATTGCTGATTACTAATGGTGTCAGGAATTGACATTATGATATATGCTACAAATGTCTGAGTTGTCTTTGGTTTTTCTTACTGCACCTATAATTTACATGCATAATAAGCGGCACTTTTCTTCGTTTCAGATCATGGCACCAAAGCAGGTTAGGTTGAGTCAACTGAGGAGGGGGGGCATGACTATTTATGTTATTTTGAAGGTGGTCAGAAGATGGGATACAATCTTTCCAAACACAAAAAAATTCCTAAGCATAGATTTTGTCTTTGCTGACAATGAGGTTTGCGTCACACTTTTGGGACTTTTACGTTACCTTAACATTCCGATGATAGAAGTTTCTAACTAATGTTTGCAGGGAAATGTTATTCATGGTCTCATGGAACCAATCCTGGACTTAGAGTTTGAGAATTTACTTTCTGAATGGGGGTCTATAAGATTGAAAACTTCGAAGTCAAAGGGCAGAAACCAACACATAATGTTGTGTCTTTTAATCACACGATCCATCTCACCTGGTCAACTGTTGTGACTGAGTTCAGTGGAGACATCAGTGGATTTCCTGACCATTACTTTAGTTTTGCAACGATATAGGATATCAGAAATAGGAAGGATTCAGATAGAGTTATGACAGGTAATATATAAAACAGTAGGGATTATAATTTCTTTGCTATCTAGAATTAGCCAGACTAATTTTGTTTCCATGATCATTGTGATAGATGTTGTTGGCATGTTAGTTGCGCTTACAAGAGCAAACAAGATTAGGATTAAGAATCAGGAAGATGAAGTCGAAAAACAAACTTTGCATGTGAGGCTGCTCAGGTTAGTTGTGGAACATTGGCTACTTAGCCTTTGAATTTGTTAGAGATCTTTTGGCTTTTTAAAATACTAACAGTGGTATATTGC
>AWUE01019754.1:0-35996 GCA_001974825.2 Corchorus olitorius | reverse complement strand
CTTTTTTACAAGTGCTTTTCCTCTCCTTTGGTTGAGTTGAAGCACTTGATCAATTGCATCATCCATGGCTCTCGTTGAAAGTTGAAATCCTTTTCACCTAAATTGCACAGCGAGGGAGCAACAATTAGATCCTTATCGACAATGGACCCCATCAATCGTCTCCCTAGGCATGGCCTATCTAGGAAGAGGCATTTCCTCCAGAGAGTCTATGCACAGAGTGTTAGCATTAATCTCTCCTTCATTGAGTTTGATAGAGTCTATGCACAAAATGCTTGATGATGATATGTATTTGTGGTGAAATGATGTCAGTGCGGCATGCTGATAAGTCCTGTGATATGATGGGTGCATGAACATATATACAAATGGATGTTATGATAACTTGGCAAACTTGTGAAATTGTGCAACATGACATGGTAATCTATATTGGTAAATAAATGCATGATAAGGATATGCATGATCAATTATCGAATATATAAATGCATGAGACTACCAAAAATGATGTCATGATATGTAAAGATGAAACCTGCAACACAAATAGGTTATACAGACGCACGTGCAAAAAGATAAAACAAAAGGGAAGAAAAAAACTCGTTAGTAACTGAACATAAAAAATATCACTGAAAATCTTAAAGAAAAATCATACCCCTTTTATTCTTGAACAACAAAACCTTTTTATTTTCCAGAAAAATCAAAAGGACGAAAATGCCCTTGGGGCGGGAAGTCTGCCTACTGCGAGTAAAGTCATTATCCGCTCTACAGTTTTATTTTAAAATGGTAAAAGAAATAAAGATTAGAAGCGTCCCTTCTGTGTGTCCTATACACTCATTCTCACGGGTTTGGTTTTATACAAGCTAGCTTTCACACTTCTATATGCATGGCTTCGGTTAGACTCTAAAGGTTCCCAAATTGTCCTTACTGACGCCCATGCTAGGCTAGTAAGGCCCCTGATTCTCACACATTATAGGCTCACTGAAAAGGGTTCAATCTGGGTGGAGGCATTTCACATAACCCATACGGGGATCTTAATTGACCCCACGAAGGTTAGCTAATTTGCCCCCCGAGCTAAGGGTTTAAAATTCAAGCCCCGGGTTCGAGCTGATGCATGCAATGCAGATTGTGATGTGGTGCAGAAGGGACATACAAACCTTTACCATTACAGATATATTAAACCAAAAACCCCCCAACCTAACCCGAATCTAGCAGCTGACCACCATAATTTGAGTGTTGGATGTTTGGGAATGTATATGCCCTATTTATACTTGAACCTATTAACATGCACTTCATTATGCTCTATGAGATGGATGTATGTTAAGTGGGGAACTTGCTGCTATTGGTGACATGCAGTGAATGAAATGATCGCACACAACATATGGAAATAGCAATTAATGTGCAATGAATGAATGTGCCACACATGTGCAATGATTTGTGAAAAAGGTTGTGCATAGATGCAATGGGAAACAGAGCTATAAGAGAAAAAGGGAGAGAGCCGAATCAAATTGAGGGCATCCAAATTGAGAGAAACAACCTTCTTTGTAATTTTCAATTTTGTAATTTTCTGAACTTGAGACTTCAATCTGCAAATGCAAATGTAAAGCTACTCCCCTTTTTGTATTTTGTATAAAGCTATCCCCTTTTTGTATTTTGTAATAACGTTGCTGTAAATTATTTATTACCAAATGAAAATGCACATTCTATTTAGATGCAAATTTTACTCATGCAATGTGAAGAATTGGTCCCATTAATATGAGCCAAATTAGATTTCCAAAGATGATTCCATATAAATTACTAAAATACATGGCCAAGGTGAATCATAAAACATGTGCAAATGCAATTACAAATGAAGTTAGAGATTGAAAATGTTTTGTTTTTTTCTTTTTTTGGGTTTTTGAATCTTTGTATGCAAAAGATGAAAATGTGCAAAAGATGCCAATGTGAGACTAGATGAAAAGCAATGCGAACATGGACAAATCTATCAAGACGCTAAGAAAACAACTATCAACTGACCAAAATGATTCTCATACAAATTAATATGATATGACTGTAATGCAAAAATTAAAAAGGACTAAATTACCAAAATGCCTTACAAAATTACTAGACTCCTGACGCAAATATATAAATGAATTAATATAAAATTTATCTAAATTAAAGGATATAAGGCCCAAAATCTGGTGTCTACACATTTCTAAAGTCACCTATGAATTCTGATATTCAATGTTCTCATCATCACAAATGTTATCGGTTGAATTTTCAATTTTATTCTTCTGCACACATTTTCCCTATGTTTTAAAGCACATGTGATACATAGTCAAATGAGATTGAGTATCGAATCAAGATTATCGGCCTGATTTCTGACATTTTTGACAGATTTCCTTATTGAGCTTTCTCATAAAACTGATTGTATGAAAGTTGTGCTATTCTTGAAGCTGAATTTGTGGCAAAGGAGAATCAAATCTAAATGAATGGTAGACAAGAAAAATTATGTCAGGCATGCTAGATAAAACTATCATGTAGATGTACCTTACTTCTGTTTAGATTCTTATATGGATAGATGAAAATTGACCAACCAGACATTTGTGACATATTGTGTCTTGGGAATGATAAAGTAAAGAAGCATCAAATTCATACAGAAACAAACAATCAACTACAAATTCTCTCCAATTGTTTAAGTTGCTCATGTTGTTTGTTTACTATCAACAAAGAAATAAACGCCAACCTGAAGATGCCTCCAGAACCAGATCTCTCCAATTGTTTAAGTTGCTCATGTTTACTATCAACAAAGAAATAAACGCCAACCTGAAGATGCCTCCAGAACCAGATCTCTCCAAAGAAGCATCAAATTCATACAGAAACAAACAATCAACTACAAATTCTCTCCAATTGTTTAAGTTGCTCATGTTGTTTGTTTACTATCAACAAAGAAATAAACGCCAACCTGAAGATGCCTCCAGAACCAGATCTCCCTCCTAGAGAGACCCTTTCAGATCCTACAAAATTATTCATATCCACACTTGAAACACAACTTTCAATTACCTATCCTATATCAGGCCTGTATGAAAGTAATGAATTTCAGTGTGTGCCACTCCTTAAACTGATTACTGCATTGATTGTCTACTTAAATCAGGGATACCAGGGATGTGGCGAGGCTTGCAAGCAGCTGCTGGTGAAATGGTTAGGGATCTTTGAGGAGGATGTTCCATCTTCTGATCAAGCCAAGGAGATGCTACAGAATGAGATGATCCTTTATTGTTTATATACCAGGGGAATTACAAACCAGTATCCCCCTGTGATCTCCTTCCAAACCTCTCATCAGATTGTCAGCCATGTCATTGCCAATGATCGAATCACAACTTATACGCTCAATGGAGAAAGAGAGGAAACTTTCTGCATAAGCACACCGCCAATTTCTCAGGCATGGATCTCAACCGAGTTCAAAGTTCATAGGAGGTTGTGGTACTAAACTGATCATGTGGTTCAACTTATAATGGACTATACTAATATACTTTTTCCTAATGTTCGCTGTCTTGAGTATGACCAATACTGTATTCGGCAAAGTTATGCAAGGGTTCAACAAGCAAAAATTCTCATCATTAATGCTAAAGGTGCTGCTAATCCTGAATTTCTTTTTAAATTTGCACACGAAACCTTTGAAGAGAATCCACACGTTGTAATTGTCACGGAGACTAGATTGATAAACGAGGATGCTGTTCAAGCAAGACAATCCATGGGATATGACTCATCCTTAGCAGTGGAACCTGTTGCTTTTTTGGGTGGCACTTGGGTTCTGTGGAATAGCAGTCGAGTCTTGGTGCGAACTGTTAGCAGTGGCCAACGTAGTCTAACAGCCTAAATAAATCTACTAGGAATGCCTCCACAGTAGATGATGTCTCACATCCTGGTTTGCCGTTTATACAGATTGTTGTTGAATGCCATTGTTCGATGCTTAGTTGTTTGCTTCCATGTAATGACTCTTATATGCAACTCAATATATAGCAAATTTGCTTAAAGTGCTAGATTGTAATTTGTTGTGTCTTTTTTTTGGGCTCATACACATTGTGGATTACCACTTAAGGCCCACCAGACAGAACCAGGCCCAAGACGTCTATGATGCCTCCATCAAACTTAATATTATCCATTTATTTCTTTTTCGCTTACACAACCAGAGCTATCCCTATGATTTTGCTCTGAATCTACTTTCTGGTCTTTTCCGTCGAGGTAACATAAGCTTGCGCTTTTCCTGTCCATTTCTTGCTATTTGCACACGTTATTTTAATAGATCTCGGCTTTGTTACTTTGTTTTTTACTTATCGTAGTTATTAGGTCATAATGCAGATGTTACTTTTAATTTTCTTAGTCTATACCCTTGACTGGGTTCTATTCTGACCCTTAATTCCATTGAATTGGTTTATTGTTCTTTCTCAGTTTTTTTATGCATGCATTAGACTTGAATTGAAGAATGAGAGCCAAATTCTGATCCTTAGGATGGTTATTGGAAATTTTATCAGTTTTATTAACAAACCCCTATCACACACAATTAGTGCTTACAAGGTGTTTGATGATATGTTTCTTTAATCGTCTATGTGATTGTTTATGTGAGATTAATCCTACGTTGAAGCACTCTTTATTTCCATCTCTTGGTCCTCATTAGTTTGTCTTTGAATCACCGAATCCTGCTGCTCAATTACTCTTACAAATTGTAGTATTGAACTTCTTATGATAGTACATTGCCAAAACAGAAAAAAAAATTAACTTCTTACGATAGTATCTTCGAAGCCTTCATTTGTTGCTGTTTTAATATATTGATTTATGAGTTCGTTAATTAAAAGTCAAACAAGCAAGAAAGCAATGTTTGATTCATGTGGCAGGTGGCACTTTATATTGATTTGTTCTGTGTTATATATTGGTTTAGTCTTTTCTACAGATCTTGGTGCTTTTGTGCTCCCTTTGTTGATTCTGTCAACCTCTTTGTGGATTTTGAAGAACACACCATGGCTGACCAAATGTCTATGGTGAGTAATGCAGGCATAACTGTTTTTATGTATTCTTCCTGATTTATGACTGATCACTATGACTATTTCTCTATGGAGACGGCTTGATATATGTTTTCATACCGTTGATTATTCAGATCAATGATGATGATGCCATGTCTAAGCCAACCAAAGATCTGATAGGCACATTAGAAGAGCAATTGTCAATGTCGTTTCCAGACGGCGATATCACAAACAGTCCTGATGTGAGGCTCAACCCTGTAGTTCGAGATTTGGTTAGATTGCTAATTGGCTTTACTAAATACACAATAAATGCCAATCCTGTGCACATTAATCGTGTGGCTACCTGGCTTCGAATCCCACATGACCAAATCCCAGATTATGTTGAGAGCATTAAAATGCTCCAACGACATGACATGTTTAAAGAACTTTTGGTCAGGGGTTTAACTCACTGCAATGCAATGACATCTCTACCTAGCCCAACCTCACTTGAGATCGAGGAATTAGTCCTTCAGTGTGATTCCAAGACCTTCACCATTGAAGGTGACAGAACAAAAATACTTTTACTGACTACAAAAGCAGCTATCAGAACAGTTCTTTTTAGCACTTTTGAACTAGATCCTATCACAGGGAAAACAACCCACCATGTTTGCTTGACTGTCTCCCAACAACCCAGTCACACATGAAATCATGGATGCTTTATATGTTAACCCATGTTCTACAATGGAAGACCATGCGCCGCGTCTCCATTCAAAATAGCAATGTATAATGCAACGGGTGCAGGAAACTCCATTCATTCGTGTAGATCTCTGGCCATTAAGGATAATCAAGCTCCCGATTTGATGATCGTGACTGAAACCCGCTTACATGGTGTAAGGGCAATTGACATGCGTTCCTGTTTTGGCTATGACCAGGCATAGTCTATTGAACCCATCAGTTGCCGTGGAGATCAGTGGCTACTTTGGGACTCACAGAATGTTAACTTTGAGATCTATAGGAAGGATGAGCTCTTGATCACAGGTGTCGTAAGTCATGTCCGGAAAGAACCGATCCTCACATATGTTTCTTCCTCAACAACTTAGGCTCATGTCGATTTCACTTTGTTTTGTTTGATATGCCATGTCTCCGTAGAATTAATATGGATGTATTTTTTGCTTCCCTTATTGACAATGGATTTTTTTGTATTTAGGAATGCAAAATATTCTTCTCTTTGCCTACTATATATACTTATGATTTGACAATTATGAGTTATTACAAAGCATGGTCTGATAACCTTTGTGTTGACCATCAATTCTTTGAAAATGTCAAGTCAAGAATTCTATGAGCACTTTGTGGATGCAGTGTTCAACTTCATTTATCAAGAATATATATTTAGGGTTAAACTGAATAGAACTAATAATTCAAGTCTTCTGTTGAATTGTTTTGACATGTAATCTTAGTGCTTCTTTAACATTTCTTACAAACCTAAAGTTAAAAAATCCTTACTAATAGTATTTAAACCTAAAGTTAAAGAATCCTTACTAAAAGTAGCTATTGTACTTTTAATGCCCTTTAATGTTGTATGATCTTGCTTGAAAATTATTGTTAAGTCTTTTGAGTATAGATTATTATTATTTTTTTTAAATAAACTTTTGAGTATAGATTCAATGGCATTTTTTGTTCATATGCTTTGAATCATGTTTTGCTTTCCTTTAAATCATGCTTTAAATTTGTCTTTGTTTTTCTTTAGAGAAAGTCATGCTTAAAAGTTCTTTGTATTTTTTTTGGGTCAGTAAGCTCCTTTGGTGAATACTGTTTCTTTCTGTCTTTTGAAATTGCATCATGCTTTTCAAATTTTTTAGAATCCTACATGGCCCAAAATTTTTTAAAAATACCAATGGGTCCAAAAGCAAATACCAAATTGTCCTAGCCCACATCACTGGCCTGATTTAATTCATGTCAAAACCCTCTCTCAATTACGAAAAAAATAAGGAAAAACAAAAAGAATCTTCTCAAACACCAAAAAAGGAAAAAACTTTTCACTGCCTTCGTCATCATAACACAGCCACACTCATTTTCGCAAAACTGTCTGAATTCCAACCAATACGCCTTCTGCACTCTTCGCATCCCTCTTTTATTTAGAAGAAATGACTCAATTTATTGCTCAACCACTATGGTCTGTCAAAACCCCAAAATACCTTAAAACGCCTAATCACTTTCTCTTCCTCCCTCTATCAACTCGAAAA
Source organism: Corchorus olitorius (assembly GCA_001974825.2). Classification (NCBI taxonomy): domain Eukaryota; kingdom Viridiplantae; phylum Streptophyta; class Magnoliopsida; order Malvales; family Malvaceae; genus Corchorus; species Corchorus olitorius. The sequence goes on along the minus strand of AWUE01019754.1, from coordinate 28,786 downwards.
CTTCACTCCAGTTTATGTCAAAGTCTTTGCTTCCTCTTCCACTCTGACGCACATTGTCTCTTTCCTCTTCTACTTCTCCTGGGGTTAGGAACGCAGATTCGAGGATATTACACCCAGGTTTTCTTCTTGAATTTTTAGATTTACACTATTTACGGTGCCATGTTATGCATTTGAGGTTATAGAATTTGTTCGTTCATAGCCTTATGGTTGATTTTAATGTAATCCCACTTAAGTAGATGTTCTGCCACATGTTCCAGCTTCATGGAAAACCTAACTGGGACTTTGTTTCAGGGGAAAAAATAAGTACACATTGGGGGTTGTTCTGAGACTCTTAGCATATGTGATTTAACTGACACTGTAATTGTTTGGTTTATACCAATCTATTGCATAAACTGTTTATATTTCATTTGCAACAATGAATTGTTATTCCTAATTTTAGGGTCGCTCAGTTTAGCCAACCCTTTGTTGCTAGATGGTTTTAGATATTTCATATACAGAACACCTTCATATTTAGTCACTTCTGTTTAGCCAAGCTCTTGCATGTTCTTTTGCTCCCCATTGGATATTTCATACAGATTCTATTATTTAGTTTAGCTTTGATCTATTCATTATTTTTGGCATTGGATTATCCTTTAATTTCTTTATACCATGTATTCTCTACTTGCTCTGCCATGTTTTGCGTTTAGGATTATTGGAATTCTTGGTTATATAATACCTATAACCATGTAGAAATCGTGATTACACTGACTATGATATTTAGCTTTATGCAATTTACCTTAAATAGTTGTATGCTTCGCCCTATGTTCTATAGATGGTTAGATAAAAGATTGGCTGACATGTGCTGATTAAGTTGGTCTTTTAGATATAATATCAGTTCCTTTATTTGCATTTTAGGATGAATCTAGCAATGGACAAGCTTATTGTAATTGTAACAACATAATAACTTAGTCTTGCTTCCTTAATCAGATCCATAGACATCTCTACTTGCTCTGCCATGTTTTGCGTTTAGGATTATTGGAATTCTTGGTTATATAATACCTATAACCATGTAGCAATCGTGATTACACTGACTATGATATTTAGCTTTATGCAATATACCTTAAATAGTTGTATGCTCCACCTATGTTCTATAGATAGTTAGATAAAAGACTTACTGACATGTGCTGATTAAGTTGGTCTTTTAGATATAATATCAGTTCCTTTATTTGCATTTTAGGATGAATCTGGCAATGGACAAGCTTATTGTAATTGTAACAACATAATAACTTAGTCTTGCTTCCTTAATCAGATCCATAGACATCATATCAACTTCCTAATTAACTTAGAATGCAATTAAACTTTCTGATTTTTAGTTGATCTGTTTTTTTTTTCAGTCAACTCATACCCATTCTCCTGCATCAGATGGAACCGATTCTCCAACTTGAGGTGCTTCACCATGTTTTATTCAAAGCACAAGATCCTTGGTTCTGTATATATGTTTAATTATTATCCTTCTCTACTATCTTTGATCGTAGTTGCTCTTCATTTTTTCTTTTCCCAGTTTGATTCCACAGCATTTCCAGATTCCTATGGGGAATTAACCACACCAGTCAAGCAGTTGGTGTGGATTCTCGAGGATTTACTAGTCCTTCAATACCCAGACAAGCCAAGCCATTTTCGGATGAATGATATGATTGACCCATTTTTGAAAGAAATCACTTACCTGGTCATAGGATACTATTACATGACTCAAGGACACAAGATTGGGACTGACACAAATGTATTCAAGTGGTTGCGAATCAAGCCTTCAGATATCCCTCCACAGGATGTTATTTATAGAAAAATGCGTGATCCTTCGATTGTTGATGCCATCTGCAGTTATGGAATTCTTAACTACAAGCAGCCAGAATTTGCTTTGCTTACTCCAAATCCTGCCCCTGATAATGTTCTTCTGGACAAAACTGTTAATCATTGCCATATCGGTAGCTTTGAGAAAGTCATCTACCGAGTCACTGCTGAAGATGTGGTGCAAACACAAATCGTGATCAACACTGAATGTGATGTTTTCCATGGCTCATTCCACTACAACATGGCATGGCATCTTGGCAAGCAAGGGGCTTTATTAAATACTGTTCGTGCTGCTAAGCCATATAATAGGCCAATCAACTTACGTTCCTTGGTATACAATGCACGAGGTGCAAGGCTTGATGGCTTCAGAAACCATGTCAAGTTAATTGTGGAGCAGTTTTCTCCAATGTTTGTCATTGTGACTGAATCAAGACAGGGGGTGGAAGCAGCACGAGATTTTGCATCATTCATTGGCTATCCTTAGTTCATTGCTCTGGCCCCAACACCTTTCTGTGGAGGGATCTGGCTTTTCTCTAATCTCAGGTACCTGTTTCCAAGTGAAGTTGAACGGACAGAGAAACATATCCGGATTAACCTTCTAAAGGTTTAGTTTTCTTCCAAACAACAGCAGGGAAAGGAAAAGAAAGGTACATGGTTTGCAACTTCCTGGTGCTTTATTGGTTCCTTCTGAAAGCTTCCTTTAAAACCTAACTATTGAATGTTTTCCATCCTTTTTGTTATAGATTTTTTGGTTTGCTATACATCTGCTGTTCTTGGAACTGATAGGCTGCCTCATTTGAACTCTCAATTTATGCTCCTCATTGGGATGATGACACCATATTATTTTACATCTTAAGGTTCTTTTGCTTCGATAGTTAAACTATATTATTCTGCTTTGTTTTTTTATTGCCATTTGTTATGTCTTTGAATTTAGATACCGTTCTGTTATGTTTTCTTAGACCATTTACTATGATTTTGATCAATTTGTCATTTCTGTTAAGACAATGTCTTATTTGCTTATGTATTATTTGCTTATTTGCACATGTCAATGCCACGTCAGGCCGTGACTAACGATAACGGCGCCTGCGGTACACCTCCTTATTTTTTACTGATTTAGGCCCAATTTGATGTGTTTCAAAAACGCTTAGGCTTAATTTGGAGCGCTTTAAAGTTTTTGACCTAAATTCAACAAATTGCGAAAAGGTTTAGACCCAAATTGGATATTTGGCCGTTAGAGAATCCTTACTAATAATAATTCAAAGTTCCCGCAGCAACGCGCGTGCGGATCTTATCTAGTGGTGATTAAAAACTAAGGCTCCGTTTAGTAGAGCGGTGCGGCAGCGGTGCGATTGACACTGTTTGGCAACTGTACAGATGAGATTACATTGTACAGATTAGATTAGGTACTGTACAGATGAGATTATTAAAGCAACGATTGAAACAGAGTTTACACTTAGGCTTAGTTTGACATTGAGGTTGCAGTTTGAAAAAGCTTGGTTTGGAAAAAGTGCTTTTGAGAAGTGCTTTTTTAAATTGCGGTAGAAAAATATAAATAATGTTTGGTATTGCTGTGAAAAAATGGGATTGAAGGATAAAATGTCTAAAAAGGCTATGCTAGTTAAATAGGAAAGAGAAAAATAATTAGGGGATTTTAGTTATTTAATGTCCAAAAACACTTTTGAAACGCAAAAGCACCTAAGGATTAGCTTCTCGGATTGGCTTGGCTTTTACGTTCAAAATCAGCTTTTGACACAAATCAGGATTTATTTGGTATTGCGTTTGGGTTCAAAAGCAGCTTTTTTATCTTCAAACGCAATTGTCAAACCAGACCTTAAGCTCCGTTTGGTCCCAAAACGGTGGTGAAACGGTTAAACGATGGTGAAACGGTTACAAATAAGAAACCTAAGCCATTAAACTAAAACTAGGTTCCGGAAAAAAAAAAAAAAAAAAACACTATAACTAGGCCATTGATGGAAAAAAAAAAAAACTAGGCCATTAAATATCGCATGAGTCAGCAGCAAGCCCATCAAAGAGAGACATCTTCATCTAATCATCTTCCATTTGAAGTCTCTGTTGGGCCCAAGAGTCCTGTTTAACGAAAAGAAGGAAGATAACTCCACTACACAACTATAGGAAGTTGGGTTAGCGGCGGGCGGCGGCCTTACACACTCACAAGTCTCGACGTTAATTTCCATCCACCGCTTGAGTTTTGTTACTTCTCTTTATTTTTTCTTTTTGGTCAAATTACTTCTCCTCCTTATAGAGCCTTTGGAATTTTGAAGTTGATACAAGGAATTTGGCGTAGGTCAGCAAAGCCCAATATATTAGAATACTATAGAAAAGAGTTAACTTTCCTCCTCCCTCCTTTTTTAGGGTTTAAGAAAACCTCCAAGGACATTTTCTCCTTTCTGGCCTTCTCATTTTTTTTTGTTTCTTGTTATACGCGTAGCAAAAAAGAAGAAGCGCGATGTCTATAACAGAAGAGAAACCAGAAGAATTACCCAATGGAACAGCCAAATATGAAGTAGAGGAGGATGAAGAAGAAGAAGATCTTTCGTGGTCATCTGACTCTGAAATAGGTGAAGCTTTGGATTATTTGGACTCAAAAGACGACGACGACTCCGTCGACGGCGCTTTCTCGCTCAATTCGAGGCGCCCCAATGCTCACGGTGGTCTTCACTCGCGGCCCAACTCCTCCACCCTTCAACCTCTCTCCAACCGCAACCAGAAGTTCTCTAACCATATCCGAGCCTCCCCATTGGAGGTACTATTATATACCGTCACTTTTAGAACTCTATATTCTTTTAAATTTCCTTTTTTGATTGATTTAATGAGTTAATTGAGTGGTGTAGGAATGGGAAGGGAGGATGAATGTTGGAATGTCGAATTCTGTTACAACTGCAATTCGTGGAAGTGTTCGAGATATGGCCATTGGTAAAACTAAAAATACCGAGAAAGCCGATCGTGCTACTGTTGAGCAGGTGAAACAACTTGGAATTTATTGCTTTTGAACCTTTGAAGATTCTTTTTTCCCCCTTTTCATTATCTTTTGGAAGATTGAGTTCATTGTGATGCTATTATGCAGGCTATTGATCCTAGAACTCGAATGGTTCTGTTTAAAATGCTGAATCGAGGTGTTTTCAATGATATCAATGGTTGTATATCAACTGGAAAAGAAGTATGATATTTCGTGTTGTTATTATAGTTTTTATATCTAATTTTATGTAAAATTATATTTTCATGGAATAATATGATTTTTTCTTTTTACTTTCTACAGGCAAATGTCTATCATGCAACAAAATCTGATGGTCAGGAACTGGCAATCAAAGTGTACAAAACTTCTGTTTTGGTTTTCAAGTAAGTTAGACTCTGAGTAGATTGTATATCCATTTTCTTTCGGAATCCCAACATTATAGAATATTGTCACATTTTTGTTGTTTATGCTTAATCATGAGTTGGTGATATTAAGGCAAGGAGATGCAAGTGAAATAGTTGCATTTCTCTTTATTTTGTGTTTTGGATGAATGTATGAATCCCATTTTAGATGTTGACTGATAATTTTGGTCTTCTGTTGTATATTGCTTTAGCATAATATTTTATGAGATCCATTACATAATTTTATATTTGAATATATTATATTCCATATTCCATCATTTATTTACTGTTAAAAAGTTGTTTAATACTAGTTCATCAAAAAGTTTGCGCAGGTTAATCACATGATTAATTGGTTTCTTCTGATAACTTCAGGGATCGAGATCGATATGTACAAGGTGATTACCGGTTCAGATATGGATATTGTAAGCACAATCCTAGAAAAATGGTAAAGACGTGGGCTGAGAAAGAAATGAGGAATCTTTTGAGGTAGAACCAAATATTTATGTTCTTGAGTAATAACTTAGTTTCTGCTAACAAAAACATGACTGAACTATGTCTGCATCTTTTTGATTGCTCATCATGTGTCTAAATATGTTTCTTTTGAGTTGCAGGCTTAAGGCTGCAGGAATTAGGTGCCCAACTCCATTGCTTTTGAGACTTCATGTTTTGGTTATGGAGTTCATAGGTAGTGTGGCTGTATATCATAATGACTTTGCTTCCACCATTTATTACAACATATGTCAGTGGTTTTGCTTATTAGATGCTGACTTTCCATGGTTTTTGGTACTAAATCTTTGTGTTACAGGAAAAGCTGGTTGGGCTGCACCTCGTTTAAAGGATGCTGCATTATCTTTAGACAAGTTACGTGAATGCTATGTAGAGGTGTGTGCACTATGTTACGCGGTTATCACATTATTTCTAGCTAGTCAAAAGGGTTGAAGTTATATTAAGCATCTTTCTCTATCTCTTGTTTATTTGCTCTAATTTCATTGCCTTTTTTTTCAGATGATACTTGCAATGCGGACATTATACCAGAAGTGCAAATTAGTGCATGGAGATCTCAGTGAATATAACATACTTTATTTTGAGGTTTTGACTCGAAATTTCAACTTCTTGTAACAGAGAGTACATTTTATCGGGTCTCAATTTGTAGATTAAAGAAAAAGAAAAAAGGCGAGAAAAGGAATCCCTTAAATTATATTTGGGCTAATTTGAACTCTGTTGATTGCAGGGTCACTTATACATAATTGATGTCTCTCAATCAGTTGATCTTGACCACCCACATGCCCTAGATTTCTTGCGTGAAGATTGTGTTCATGTTTCTGTAAGTTTTCATTTTTTCTTTTTCCTTGTGTTACTTTGGCACCTTTCCCCACCTCCCCACCCCTAGCTTCATATTATTTTTCCTAGTAAATATCTATTTAGATGAGAAAAGGACTCTGACAGTGGCTGAGTTAGTAAAAATTCTTTTCCACTCAGGATTTCTTTAAGAAACATGGTGTAGCTGTTATGACAATTCGAGAGCTATTTGACTTCATCGTGGATCCAACTATTTCTGATGACTCTGTGGATAGTTATTTAGAACAGGTTTGTCTTATTATTTTTATTTCGTTTTTATTTTCTTTATAATTCAGAGGGATCTCTGTTTTCATGCTTGCAATGCATATCTCATTTCAGATTCAGCAAAAGGTTTTGGCGAGGGGAGAGATGTCTGTGGAGGATGAAATTGCAGACTCAGTGTTTGTGCAGGTTTGTTGACTGACAATATAACTAAGCATGTTTGTTCTTGGAGTGTCTCTAAGTTCCTTGCTCCTTCTATTAAGTAAGGATATTGGATATATATGTGCTAAGTAGGAAATTGGTGCAAGTGCCGTGAGGACCTGCTTTGATTTGGTTTCCTACATTTTTAGCACTTCAGATATCGCATGTTCAGTCTCACCATGAGTTTATTCAGCACTTTAGCTACTAATGTTGCGTTTAGAAAGTTTCTTCTGTTTGTTTACAACATTTCTTGAGAATTTAGCATTTGCTTTTTGAAAAAGGAAAAACGTTATTAGAGATCCAGTAAAGAACGTGATTTTTTTTTGGATAAATAAAGAATGTGATAGTGGATGTATATAAAAACATCAAAATATTATTTTTGCTTTACTTGTTGACATAACAGATTGAAAACCTATGGCTTTTAGGCTTATATTATTAGCGCAAGATTGCAGGCTTGCTATGTGTTATATCAACAATTTCTTATAAAAGATTAACTTGGTAATGGTTTGTTTGCTTCTCTTCAGTCATACATTCCCAAGACGCTTGATCATGTCAAGAATGCCGAGGAGGATGTAATACGAATAACCAGTGGCAAGGACACTAGAGACCTATATTATAAGACTATTACAGGGCTAAAGGAGGCTCTCCCTGAAATTCAACCTTCAACAGCTCAAACGGATCAGCAACAGGATGCTAACACAATACCCGTAGAAGGGTCCTCAGTGGATCTGGCTGGCCCTTCTAATTCTCAGGATAATGATTCTGAAGCTGAGTCCGCATCTGGTTCTGAAACAGACGAGGATGAAGAGAACTCAAGTGGGTCAGACTCAGAAGAGAATGGTCAAGCATTTGACAACTCAGAAAAGGCTCCTGTTGATAAGAAAGCAGCTAGAAAGGAGAATAAAAAGAAAGTGAAAGAGGAGAAGAGGGAGGCTCGAAAGACCAAAGTGCCAAAAGCTGTTAAGAAAAGAAAGAAGAAATTGGCTAAAGCCCACAAAACCAGGTAGTTCTCTGATGCTTCGATCTCCGATGAAAGAGATATTGGTCAAGGCAAACTACGGAAGTTAATACATGCAGGCATGAATGTGAGAAAGTTTTGATAATAAGTAGTTTTAGATTTATTATTATTTCATGACAGGGAAGGCAAAGTAGAAAAGGCCTACTCCTGGGCAAATTTGTTCATGTATTAATTTTTTTCCTTTTGGCCTTTGGCCGAACTATATTTATTTTGTTTAGTGACAGTGACTCTCTTCATAGTTTTGATCAATATTGGCAAAACTTTATTTTTCACAAATCAAAGGGAAGTTACAGCTCAAAGCTCAGTTGGAGGCTCTCAATTAAATCACTTGTTTAGCTTTGTGTATAATACAGAGCTAATTAAAATAAAACTAGCTTGATTAGGGTCATAACCAATACTAAAAGAGGTGGTGATTATTTGATTGTACTTAAATCAACTTATTAGGGTAGGCCTTTATTGGTTACTTAAAATCCTCTCAATAAGTGCAATATTTTTGGTACTTGAGGCTGCTAATGGAACCAGTAGAATTGATAAGAGTATCGCCTTCATAAGGGTGTAAAATTCATTGTCGAGATATACCACATATCATATCGACTAAACCAATCATATTTTATATATGTCTGTGCCCAAAAAAAAAAAACCAATCATATGTAATGTAAGTAATAAAAAAAATTAATTAATTAATCATTGTTTGACTATAATAATAAGGAAAATAATGACCGCACCAAACTTGGTTATGTGACTAATAAAGCTCGAGATTGACTCCCTTGATTCGTTTTTCTTTTGGCAAGATATTAATCGTTTGTTCATTGTTGTATATATATACAAAAAAAAAAAAAAATCGTTTGTTTAATCCGGTCTAAAAGGATTTTAAAAAGGAAGGTGAATAAAGAAAAAGAAGGCAAACGTCGTCGTTTCAATCCAATTCAAAGAGAGCAGACTAACCGCAGAAAGGAGCTTCTTCCGTCGATTCGGATACAATTTGGCGGCAGAGCACCTGAGGAGATATGTCGAACTCAGCAGAGCAAACCCTAAAAGATGAGGGTAGACCATCGGATCAAAGCCCTCCCAACCAGGCCCAAGAATGGGAAACCCTGGCTCGTGCCTGGGTCAGCGCATTCCCAGAAGCAAAAGCCGTGAACGTGAGCCAAGTTGAAGTCTGGGTCGACTCCAACTTTGGCTCCTTACCAGCCGACCTCCAATCCATGCCACGTTCTGAGCTCATCGAAAGACTCCTCTCCATTCAAAATTACCTCAGACTTCCCTCCCAAACCCAGGTTTTCCTTTTACTTTGAATCCTTTGAGCATTTATTACACTAGATTCTTTTTTAGTAACAATATATATACCATATATATATATTCATAACCTGTAACGATTTACTCATTATTTTAATATGCGGATGTCATGGCGCCTGGCTACAGTTTTTAATTGCCCAATAGATTTCATTTCCATGTATATTGAAACTTAGCATTTTAGGCATATATTAAAATTTCTGGTTCCTTATCTTTGCTATTTCTCTGCCATTCTGCATTGTGTTTTTGTCAATATCGAGGAATCAAAGCATGGGATTGGGAGGAGAATCAATGCATGTAAGATTTTTTTTTTTTTTTTTGTTTTGACTGAATGAGATTGGGAAAAGGATGTAGTGAATTTAGAATTTTGTTTATAATTTCCTGAAATTTGTCTTTTTGTACTGGGTTTTTTGGTGTTGTTCCTTTTGGATGTTTCATTGTGCTGATGCTTAGGGTTTATGTCTTCAGTTCTTATTCTTTTTTATTGCCTCTTCTTGTAGGAAAAAGAACCCAATCCGCATGATCTTCCACCGGCTCGGTTCCAGCGCACTGATCAGTGGATACCAGTCTATTCGTGGTTAGAATCTTTGAATACGGATGAAGTGGTTAAATCTAAAGATATTTCCGATTGGTTAAATGACAACCCACAAATCAAAGACCAATTATGCTCCAGGCATTCCCGATATCATCTGATGCACTATATAAAAAAGTGCCATTTGAAGATAATAAAGAGAAGGGAAAAGAAGGTATAATACATCATTTTTTTCATTTTCTTCTCACTTTTAAGTAGAAAATGTAGGTGCTGCAGTTAATATTTGATATTGATGTTTCTACTTGGATGTTTGGCCTTTCTGTGTCTGATATGTGAATGTTTAGTTGGTAGATATCTCTTAATAAAGATGTTTTCTTTAGATGTCGTATTTATGGCCTTAACAATCATTTTATATAAATGAACTTGGAAAGAATCAGCTGTTCATCTACTTTATATCCATCGAAGTCCACAAGTATGTTCATCCCAAATTTCAGTTCATACTTAATTGCTTTCATGCTAATTCACATATTGCTACTGCCTTTCTTGAACAGGTTGGTTCGCTGCCTTCTAATAAAGAAACTGCTTTAAAGGTTCAGAAGGATGTGGTGGTAAAACAACCAGCACCAGTACTAAGTATGTGCTGTAATCTTTTAGTTTTTATTTAGGGTAGTTTTTGATGCTCAATACCGATGAAGTGATCCTTTTGCTTTCTTGAGAGCAGAGTAGAAAGAAAACAGAATCATTTACACGCATAGAGATCCAAACCTAGAGTTTGTTTGAGGGTGGGATGGATTGGATGATGGTTTGGCATAAAAATATTGTACAATACTCTTATGCACAAACCATCATCCAATCCCATCCCACCACCAAACACAACCCTACACACCTGCAACCGAATGTGGTAAACTGAAGGTGTAGTTTTTCTGAAATTGATGTCCATAAAATCAAGAAATTATTCCAACTCGAATGCTAATTGTTTTTAAACATATGTAATCAGTTATCAGCCAAAAAAAAAATGAAACCCCATTAGTAATCAGTTATTTCTTGCATCACCTCATTATAACAGAACTTTATTTGGGCCTTCTAGTGTGTCTCTATCATGGGCAGCAACTTAAGCTCTAGGTTACTTTGTGCTCATTTTTTCATTTCCCATTCTTCATAGATTGCCTGTGTTCTCTGTAATGATAAGGCTTAATGTTCATGTTGATGTTTAATTGCCAAGTTATGGGCTTGCTTGGGACTAATTTTTTCTCCTTTTTTGTGTTATCTGTTTGTCCACGAATTGGGCTATTTTGAATGTTTTGTTTGATTATTTTTTGCTTTACACTTGCTTTTACCCCTGTTCTTTCTCTAATTTCTATAAGAATCCTATTTGGTGAAAAATGAGCACATAACTGGATAGCAAAACCAGTTCAAGCATAATATTCAACTTGTAATAGAGTATTTTAGCATCATCCAGCTTTTTTACCTGTTTCTCTCTTCTTATCATATTTCATTCCATCTCTTTCAGAAATGTGAAACTTATGTTCATAGTTCCCAATCACAAAGAAGTTGGGATTTTTCCTCTGTCTTCGCAAATGTTTTAATGCTACTTCAGCATTTGCTTTTGTTTGTTACTTCAGTTTAATTTTCTTTTTTCTGTTACCTAGGCAATCCTTTGAACAATATACCGAAAGATAGTGACCTCTACATAGCAAAGCGAAATGAAGCTTTACGCAAATATGAGATGTAAGTCCTTTTTTTTTTTAGTTTTCATTTTTCATTTTCTCTAGTTGAATGTTTATGGTTAAGATTTGTATTTTCAATTTGTTTGTTAATTGGTGTATTGATTTCAGCTTATTGGAGTTGGAGAAGAAGCTTGCCCCTATGTTCTCAAGGAAGAAATGAAGGGAGTCTCAGAACAGTAAAATCAAACCAGATAGAAGTAGAGCTACTCCACGCAGTATCGATACTTTTTCTTTATCACCTTTCTGTATCAATTTTGTAAATGGTTAGGTTTGGTGATTCTCATCCATGCATTTATATGCAATTATTTCATGAATTTTATGCAATGGTCTTAGTACTGCAAATTATATGAGCTTTACTTCATCGCTTGCAATGAAAGGGCAATGTAGCAAAATGTACTGGTACTTTTCTAGGAAATTGGCACATTTGCATCTGTTGCTAGTTAACATGCATTTTCAGTGTAAATTTCTAGGAAGGATTGTTTCGGTTGCTGGATCTTTTCTTTTTATGGAATATATAATGAGAATCTAGGTTCTATTAGCTTTTGCATTATGAATAATGCACATTGCATGAATTTTCTTTTGAGTAAATTAAGATTTGCAGAGCCCCCCTTTTTTATGTAGCTTTTGTTCTGTGTCATGTCATGGACTCATGGTGATGGGTTTCTCCATTATTAAGCTATTTTCACATGATTCAGTTCTAAAGCTGCAATTTCTACAGTGAAGTACATATTCAGTCGCAAGCTATACTCTTCAAACTGATCTCTGGGTGTCTAACAAAAGAAATCAAGTAAAATAATACCTTAAAAAATCGCAATCAATGTGGATTCTGGCGTGCAGCATTTATGGACTCTCATTTCACGTGTAACATGGCCTTGAAGGAATCCAGATCTCTTCAATTATCTCTGCTATGTCCAAGTAATGAAGTCAAATTAATTTTGTTTAATTATTATCATGTTAAGTTTCAAAAGCACTCAAATTAACAATTCTTTAATTTGGAATAGAAGAATTTGTTGAATTGTTTCTTATGGTGATGGAATAGAAAATTTAGAATAAACCCCAGTGTTTCTTAGCTTTTTTGCTTAATAAGCAGATGATCCATTCCCCCTGACCTTCCCTCCTTTATAAGATAACCTCAATCATTGTCGTAGTTAGGCGACTCTAACAAATAGAATATACTGAATTTCATTTGAGAAGTTCCTTTTTTGGTCTACTTTATTGGATATTGCTCCATCCATTTACAACAGGTCAAGAATGCTCTGTCTCCCGCTAGCTTTGAGTTATATAGAACTAGTATTATATTTTATCTCGTTGTCTTTTTTGATTGGGAAACTAAGTAAAGCCGTAGAGGGGACTTATTCTTGTTCCTAGGGAAAAAAATGAGGCAGTATATATATCTGACTAACTTCGAAAGAGCTTGCAATCAAAGAATGTGACCAGAAATGGACAAAAGGTGATTAAGTCAAGAGTCTTATATGATGTAACATTAATATTAATAATTGTTATATAGTTGACCGGAGAAAGGATAGAGAAGCTTCAATGGCCGGCTTTTTCTTCACTCGAACTACATTGTTTTTTGTGTTCATACCAAAGGACGTTGCATTTTAAGCAGAGGGTTTCCACCATTATTTGCCAGTGACATAGAGATAACATTAGTAAATTGATTGGTCCTTATCCATGGAGTATCTTTTCATATTGTTGTCTTTATTTCTGTACTTTTTGAGCTTTGGTCCTGCAGCAGCAGCAGCAGCATCTCATGCTTGGCATGGCGATGGCGTGCAGCCCTTGTCCAAAATTGCCATCCACAAGACCGTCTATGCACTTCATCAAAATGCTTCTGTCAAAGCACACCCACTTGTTCTTGGGAAAAATGTAAGAAAATGCTTTATTTTCACTCTAAGTGGGTATTTGAAGTTTGAATCTGCTTTCATTAAGATTCAAGAGAGTAGTTTACGGTATCTGAAACTGCAAGAAGAACTTGTTACTTTCTGTCCTGGAATTTTATGGTGTTATTCCTTTTTATCTTATTACTTTCTATCTGTTGTTGGTGCTGTGAGTGGCTGATATATAAAAGATTGCTTTGGTTTGTTATTTGTATGCAGAGGGGAGATTCTGACTGGATAACTGTGGAAGTTGAATGCCCTAATCCTTCTAATGATGATTGGGTTGCAGTCTTTTCTCCCGCGAAATTCAAGTAATTTTCCTACTGGTTGCCTCATATTCTTCTTCATTTGGGTGGGAAAAGTGTATTCTATATCATGTGTGATGTAGGAAAAAATCATTTGCTGCATTCTTTTCCTCCTGAAACCAAATTTGACAGTTATAGCATTGGAGGCAACTTTTGAATAGGTTTCTGATGACTGCATATAAGAGATTTTTGTTTCTTCATCTGTCAATTCTAGCTTGTGGATTAAGTAACTCATTTTGTAATGGCAGCTCGTCTACCTGTCCACCTGTTGACGACAGGGAAGAGTTTCCATATATTTGCTCAGCCCCAATAAAGGTTTGTATTATTCTAGGTACCAACTTTTGCTCTTAGACTAAAATATCAAGACCAATTTCCTGATAGAATGTATGTGCTTTTCTTTTGTTTCTTTTATCAGTACAAATATGCTAATGAATCCAATGCTGGATACAACAAGACTGGCAAAGCTTCGTTAAAGTTTCAATTGATCAATCAGCGGGCAGACTTTTCATTTGCATTATTTTCTGGCGGGTTAACAGACGTACCAACCATTTTCTCTCCGATTTTTAGTTTGTTAATTTACATTATGCATGTGAATTTCAAAACTTATATGACTTTGCTGTAGCACATTTCACCCTGCTCCTTGATTGATATTGATTGCAGCCAAAACTGGTGGCAGTTTCAAATGTTGTAAGTTTTGTTAACCCTAAGGCACCTGTTTATCCACGCCTTTCTCAAGGGAAGTCATGGGATGAAGTAAGTTTAAATCTTAACTCTCCATCATTTTTCCAGAAATATTTGAAATTTTATTGCTTGCTGAATCAAAAGCCTAATTGACTGATTACCAGTTAGCAATGAGACTTTCCAAAGATTATGTATCTCTGTTGAACAGATTAATTTATCTTGATCTCTTTTTCCAGGCATGTAGTAATTTCAATTTACCTGATTATATTACAAATTTACACAGATGACAGTGACCTGGACAAGTGGCTATAACATTGATGAAGCTGTTCCTTTCGTTGAGTGGGGTATGAAAGGCGAATCTCTAACACGATCACCTGCTGGAACACTGACATTCCATCGGAACACCATGTGTGGTATGCTCCAATTTTTCCCTTGACCATAAACCTTTTGTCTATTTATAACTTGTTTACATACCAGATATTCTTGCAAATGATTAACAGAAGAATTGGAAGATTAAATTCAAAAACAATGGTTCTGATACATTTTTGATTACAAAATGCAGCTGCACCAGCTCGAACTGTTGGTTGGCGTGATCCGGGCTTTATCCATACAAGTTTCTTAAAGAATCTGTGGCCAAACTCAGAGTATTTATAACCCAAATTGACATTTTTGTTTCATAGAAACGATGAGGAGAATAAACTATGTGTTCCTTAGGCTGTAGTTTCTATTTTGTTCAGGTACACTTACAAGCTTGGTCATAAGCTACTAAATGGTTCATATGTGTGGAGCAAGAGCTACTTTTTCAAGTCCTCACCATATCCAGGTCAAGACTCATTACAGCAAGTTATAATAGTTGGGGACATAGGAAAGGTAATGTAAATGTGACATACATTTTTAATCAATAGGAAAATGAAGAATGATTTCTGCCATTTATGAGCTACTCTATTCCCTTTCAGTTAAGTCAAACACTTCTTAACAAACTATTGCTTTCTATAATCTGCATTTTGATTGTTTTGCATGTTATTTGACACTTAAAACTGCTGCATAATGCATATAATTATGACAATGAAGAGATTTGTAATTGTTGCAACATGTTTCAGGCTGAGCGAGATGGTTCAAACGAGTATGCGAATTATCAGCCAGGCTCACTTAACACCACAGATCAATTAATCAAGGACTTAAAAAATATTGACATAGTCTTTCATATAGGAGATATCGCATATGCAAATGGATACATTTCACAATGGGACCAGTTCACATCACAGATGGAGCCCATTGCATCAACTGTGCCGTATATGATTGCAAGGTATATGCATATATGCTTTATGCTTAGCAAAAGCTTTAAATTCCTTTACATGTATAAGCAAAATGCTAAATTTGAATTAAACTGAAGTTAC
This sequence comes from Corchorus olitorius, assembly GCA_001974825.2. NCBI lineage: Eukaryota > Viridiplantae > Streptophyta > Magnoliopsida > Malvales > Malvaceae > Corchorus > Corchorus olitorius. Next base: position 12,990 of record AWUE01019754.1, on the reverse strand, counting down.
TTCCTTTGATACAGTGGCAATCATGAACGCGACGCTCCCAACTCAGGTTCGTTATACGATGGAAATGATTCCGGTGGTGAATGTGGTGTGCTAGCTGAAACTATGTACTATGTTCCTGCTGAGAACAGAGCTAAGTTTTGGTGAGTAACATGAATTCTTCTCCTGACAAGCTAACAAGGGTGCAATGCAATAATTATTGAGAGTTACTGATAAAAGCTTACTTATTTATGAAACATGAAATTTTCCCTTGTAAATTAGAGTAATTGTCCTTTACAGGTACTCAACAGACTATGGCATGTTCCATTTCTGCATAGCTGACAGTGAACATGATTGGAGGGAGGGCACCGAGCAGTATAAGTTCATCGAGAAGTGCTTAGCATCAGCAGACCGGAAGAAGCAGCCCTGGCTCATCTTTATTGCTCATCGCGTTCTTGGTTATAGCTCTAGCTATTGGCGCGATGGCTCATTTGGGGAGACTTTAGGAAGGTCAAGCTTGGAGGGACTTTGGCAGAAGTACAAAGTGGATATTGCATTTTTTGGACATATTCATAACTATGAAAGAACATGTCCAATTTACCAGGTAATACATATATATGGCTGAACATTCCCATAACAAATCCTTATCTTTGGACATTCATATATATCATTCTTAATATTGGTTTTACTGGTTTGTAATGCAGTATCAGTGCGTGAATTCAGAAAAATCTGACTATTCAGGGATTGTAAATGGGACAATAAACGTTGTGGTTGGTGGGGGAGGGAGCCATTTATCAAGTTTTGGTCCAATCCAAACATCTTGGAGTTTATACAAAGATAGGGATTTTGGGTTTGTGAAGCTGACAGCATTCAACCACTCATCTCTGATGTTTGAGTACAAGAAGAGCAGCGATGGAAATGTGTATGATTCTTTCACCATTTCCAGGGACTACCGAGATGTGTTGGCCTGTGTACATGATGGCTGCGAACCAACAACCACTGCAAATTGATATGAAAATGAAAACCCATTTGATATTTTAAAACAAACAATTGCTGATATAGTGAAAGCTATCATATCTGATTCTATGATTCCATCCATGCTTAATCATTGATATATAAAATTTCCCCTTGCTTTTTTCTATGGTATATATTATATATTTTTTCCAAGCAAAGACTGCAAGACATATATTTGACCACCAACCGTATCAATATCATCTAAAGAAAACCAGAAATATAAGCCTCAACTTTTCTAAATTCTACTCTATAGTCTATACTTACTAATACTATCTTAGTCTCACTTTAATACAATCAAACTGGAACAAATTTACCAACTCCTAAGGGGCTCAATGCCCCTAAAACAAGGTCTCGGGTTCCCCATTTGGGGTTTGACATGGCTTGCAGGTTGAATGGTTTACAGTTATACTTATATATACTATTTGAGCTGGATGAGTACGCCATGGATAAAACTCTCATAAGAATGAGGCTCGAATTGAGTCCTTACTTATGGAGAACAAATGACAATCCACTTAAACTAACCAAAATTCTCTTACTGAATAAACTTTAGTAAGCAAGACAAGTTTAGGAAGCTTGGTTGTGTGAATAGTTCTTACTTCTTACCTATTTTCGCTTTCCATTTGTTGGATTTTGTCTTTTTTTTTTTTTTTTGAGCTTCAGCAGTTTTTCTTATTATTATTGCCACTATTGTCTCTAGTTGTCTGTCCAAAACTCCAAAAGAACCCAACCCATTTCTTGTCCCTTTTTCTGTAGAATATTTTTACTAGTAAAGTATAAAAAACAATTAAGTGTTCCACCAAAAAAAAAACAATAAAGTGTCCTAAAAGTTAAATCAAATCCCATGATTTGGTTTATTTGTTGGCCACATGAAGACCAAGAAGAGAACCGAGACGGATGGTTCATGGTTGCCATGCCACTGCCAATCAGATACTCCACGTGCTTTTCAAGGAACTCACAGTGTCACAGTAAAAACAAGTTTGTCAAATAAAAAAAAGACTATAAAAAGAGACCAGGGAAATAAAAATGCAGAGATCTAATCCTAATTTGATGCAAATTTAGTTGGTAGTAACTAACTTCATCAACTTGCTTTATCTTCTCTTCTTTCAAAGTTTAAACTCTTCAAAAACCTTGAAGAAAAGTCAAACCGTGATTGTTCTGGGAATCTCTTAGTGAAAGTATATCCCTTTTCCTCTCTTTTCTTTTCTTTTTGTAAAAAAAGAAAAGGAAAGAGAGTTTTCTTGTTTATGTACTTTGAATAAAAGAGAAAAGAGAGTTTTGGTTGCCTGAAAAATGGTATGCTTTTGGGTGTTTCTTTTAATTGCTGCAAACTTGAACTTGGGTCGGGCTCATATCAATGGAGCAGGGGACCAGCCGCTAGCTAAAATCAATATCCTCAAAACCACTATTGCCCTTCATGGCTCTGCTAATGTTACAGCTCAACCCGCACTTCTTGGTTTAAAGGTACTATATGTTCTTGCTCTTACTTGTTCCTTTCTGGTTCACTTTTCAGCATTTCATGGCTTCTTTTTTCCCTTTTTTTAATCTTAAATTGGGTTTTGAAGTTACCTTTTTTATGACTGCTTGATGATGAATAGAAATATGGGTAGTTAAAAGATGTAAGTTTATTATAAGAATGCTATATTTCTAGTAATTGTAGGCGTTGACCAGAGAATTGGGTTGGTACAATATTTGAAATCATAAGTTGTTGATAGTTTAACAGTTTTATTGAGTTTGCCTGAGTGTAAGGGCATAAATATGATATATGTGTGTTTTGCATTTTGTATGATCACAGGGAGAGGATACTCAATGGGTAACTGTGAATCTCATGAATCCAAATCCAGGTGTGGATGACTGGGTTGGAGTCTTTTCTCCGGCAAAATTCAAGTAATGTCTATCTATGTCACAATATCAACTTCAATGCATTAACCATGCTTGTTATGACTGAGGTTTTTATGAAAACTCATTTGTTATAGTAGGATCATATTCATTTCACCTTGTGATAACTTCAGTAGGAAATTTTACATCGTTAGGGAATTTAGACACTTTTGTGATGTTATGGCAGCCCAGAAACATGTCCACCGGTGAATGATCCAAAAGAACAGGTTCCATATATCTGTTCAGCTCCTATAAAGGTGTGTGTAATGCAACTTGTGGTATTAATGAGAATTTTGGGATTTACAATTCTATGAGTTCGGACAAACAATCTGTGCATTTTTCCATGTGTGTTTTACAGTACAAGTATGCAAATGAGTCTGGCTCAAGTTATACAAAGACAGGCACAGGTTCTCTAAGGTTTCAGCTTATAAATCAGCGAGCAGATTTCTCCTTTGCATTATTTTCAGGCGGTTTGTCAGATGTAACTTATTGACCCTTGTCCCTCAGCTTATAGTTTTCTGCCTTTTTTTTATCCTTTTCCATAGACCTTTAAAAACATTTTCGTAGATGTCTTTGATTCATCTTAGGTGCCTCTTCATTGTCCTAATTAGTTGTCTTCCAGTGAATGTCAATTGGATATATTCTGAGGACTGATTTCACCCTTGAATTTTACAGCCAAAATTGGTGGCTATATCAAATTTCATATCGTTTACAAATCCTAAAGCACCCTTATATCCACGCCTTGCTCTAGGGAAGTCTTGGAATGAAGTAAGTTCTAACTTCTAATTGATGCTCCTTTATTATTTTCCAAAAAGATTTGGTATGCTATGATCCCTTTTTTTATTTTTCCTTTCGAAAAAATTTTCATGTCGGCACAAAAGAAAGGAATCATTCTTAATTGTATAGATTTGTGGATTAACTTATGCACCATCATAAGTTAATGAAAATTTGAAAATATAACCCCCCCCCCCCCCCCCCCCCCCTCCTTATAAAAAGTCAAATGTTTGTTAATGATTTTCAGATCTGCCTACTTGAAGGTACTCTGCTTTTGCAAACATATAATGATTTTGCATTAATGTTTATTAATCACAAATATTATTTGGTGCGCTAAGCTGTTCTTTTTATTCAGTATTGAGGCAATATTTGATCTGTTGCACAGATGACTGTGACCTGGACAAGTGGCTATGATATTGATGAAGCTATACCATTTGTTGAATGGGGTAGAAAGGGAGATTTGCAGCTCCGATCTCCAGCAGGAACTTTGACATTTAAAAGGAACAGCATGTGCGGTATGAATTATGATGGAATTTTGATGCTGCCATACGTGTTAAATATAGCTTGAGAAGTGAATATACATGCTTGATGTGGATTTTTCTTAATCAATAAAAGCTACTAGTATTCACCTATATAATTGCACCTTTTCCAACCAAGAACTCTTCCTTTTTCAGTTCAAAGTTGTGGCTTCTAATGACCAACTGCATTTAGAACTGTACTTTGTTGATTCAAGTTATTAAAAACTTAGCAAGTTTGATGTTTAAGCAATATATTTGGGAATTGTGATGTCTGCTACTTGATTACTACTACTACTACTTATCTGCAATAATAAGTTACTTAGTTTCTCCTTGGTGTTTTATATCCTGCAATACATGGCACTATGTGAGTGGTTGCTTTACCATCTCTGTCTGTCATGAGATGAACTTTTAGCAGTCAAGTTGCTAATGTGTTTTTCTTGACCTTGACTAGGATTTTATTTCCTTGGTCCGCCATAAACAAACCAAGGAGTTTATGGCTACAAGTTTCTTTTTTACCTTTTTTCAATGCTGTGGGTTTGTAGTTTGTATGCCTATAGCATCATAAACTTACATGATTGAGGTGCAGGTTCACCTGCAAGAACAGTTGGTTGGCGTGATCCAGGTTTCATACATACAAGCTTTTTAAAAAATTTGTGGCCAAACTTTGTGTAAGCATCTTAGATTTTTTTTCCCTGTCTAGCTAGATGATGATTTCAAATGATCCTACTTACAACAATAGGAACGATGGTTTTTCAGATACACATACAGGATGGGTCATTACTTATCTAATGGCTCAGTTGTCTGGAGCAAGGGATATTCATTTAAAGCATCCCCATATCCTGGACAAGACTCATTACAGAGGGTCATAATGTTTGGCGACATGGGTAAGGTAATATCCACAAACCAATAACAAAGGGTTTCAGAGTGGCCAGTAGGGTTTGTTAATAGATTGGAAATGTGATAAGATTGATCAAGCCATGAATTTTCTCTGGTTATTTCAAATCTTGATTTCTATGTGCTCCTAATTACTTTACCCAGTTTTGACTAGTTAATTTTAGCTCATAATACTTTCTTGTTAGTCTTGCATTTAACATGCTACTGAAATCTGCAATAACATTTAAGACCCTTTTTTTTTTGTAAAGTTACAATAGTAGGTATATAAAGCACCTAGGCAACACTTCCTCAATAAGCAATAGGTGCATTGCTGGGTATATAATTCCCGATGCAAGCTGTTTTCTCTGGGAAAAAACTTTTATTCAGTATATGATGTGATATTCTTTCTGGCATCTCTCAGGCTGAACGTGATGGTTCAAATGAGTATAGCGATTATCAGCCTGGTTCACTCAACACTACAGACCAACTCATTAGTGACTTAAGAAACTTCGACATAGTTTTCCACATAGGAGACTTAACGTATTCAAATGGATACATTTCACAGTGGGACCAATTTACAGCACAGGTGGAGCCTATAGCATCAACTGTTCCATACATGGTTGCAAGGTGCCTGTTCTTGCTTGTGCAGCTTACCATGTATTTTTTGAGAATATATGTTTAGGAATTACTTTATAATACACTCTTTGAATCTGGCCAAAATGATTATGCTTTTTGAGACACTTTTCTTTTTTGTTTGTGTGTGTGTCACTGGTACTGCAGTGGAAATCATGAACGCGATTGGCCAAACTCAGGATCATTCTATGATACTACAGATTCAGGTGGCGAATGTGGTGTGCCAGCAGAAACCATGTTTTACTTTCCTGCTGAGAACCGGGCAAAGTTTTGGTAAATTAGTAGAACACATTTACAATAAATCTTACCACTGTTATCTATTTGGCCAAACAAATCTGGTTAGATTTAAGATTCTTTGCTGATGAACTATTCAATATTAGCAAAAAATTTACAGGGGTCATTCATAAGGTAATACTGACTTGTAAAATAGAGTTCAGTGTTCGAGTTTTATATATTTCAGAAATTAAAAAGAAATAGGATAAGATGTATAAAAGAGGATGCAATTTCGATACATGCCTAGTATGTTTAGGGAGCATCAATGGGATTCTACAGAACAGGTATTCCAAATATTTACCAGCTAAGCTTTCAGTCAATTAATTGTACTTATGTAAAAAGTTTGTCCCTTGGGCCTATAGTGCATTGTTCTAAAAATAGCACCATTTTATGTTCACTTCTATCATCTGTAAGACAAGTCTGATAGGTCAATTATCTTCATTCTATGTTATTTTTATTTAATGCTGCTAAAGTTTTTATATCTCATTTTACATTATCTTGTCTATGTAGGAATATTATATCTTATTGAGAAAGGTAGCATCATTAGGCACTACATTGATAAGATAAAGATTATGCCAAAATTAAGATGCAATGACTAATGAGAACAATTTACAAAGAATATTCTTCTAGCCTATCCTAAACTTGATCTTATGCACCAAACGCATGCTTTGCCTTGTAGTTCTTTCCCTCTGTTATTAAAAACTGGTGTGATTATGAAACAGATGACTCCAACTTCTGTTAGTCCTGGTCCAAATGAATCATTTTGGGCTATATTCTATATCTGTATACCTCCCTTTTGCCTAAAAAGAATTGTCTTTCACTGGGTATATAACTTGCTTCTATAACAATTATAAAAATGCAGGTATTCAGCAGATTATGGCCTATTTCACTTCTGCATAGCTGACAGTGAACATGACTGGAGAGAAGGATCAGAACAATATAGGTTTATTGAGAAATGCCTGGCATCAGTAGATAGACACAGGCAGCCTTGGTTGATTTTTGCAGCTCATCGTGTCCTTGGATATTCCTCTGATTACTGGTATGGCCAGGAGGGCACATTTGAAGAGCCCATGGGAAGGGAAAGTTTGCAGAGGCTTTGGCAGAAGTACAAGGTTGACATTGCCTTCTACGGCCATGTCCATAACTATGAAAGGACATGCCCAATCTACCAGGTCTGTATTGCGAATTCTAAGATTCTCAAATCCACAGTGCCACACTAAATCCTGGCATTCTTTCATGTGTTATAACTTGATACTGCATCAAAAACCTAGCGCATCTCACACTCATACATACCTCATATTATATATAATACTTGTAGCAAGACTTTGCCTATTCTTAAAGTGCCTTTAAAGACACAGTGAGCTGTAACATTTTATTTTTCTGATAGCAGTAGAACCATATCTGTCATAAGCAATACCAAGTGATTAGTTGGTCAATGTGATAGTCACCACTTTAGCATTTCACTCTTACCCATAACAGTTGCATTCTCATGGAATAGTTGGATAGGGTGTTTTTACCATATGGAAATATGATGTGTTGATTTCCTGGTTTATGCTTGTGCAGAATCAATGCGTAAACAATGAAAGGAATCATTACTCAGGCGTTGTCAATGGAACGATTCATGTTGTCGTTGGTGGAGGAGGGAGCCACCTTTCAGCTTTCAGTGAAGTCACCCCAAATTGGAGTCTCTACAGAGATTATGACTGGGGATTCGTCAAGCTGACAGCGTTTAACCAGTCATCGCTGCTATTTGAGTATAAGAAGAGCCGCGATGGAAAGGTGTATGATTCCTTCACCATTTCAAGGGACTACAGAGATATCTTGGCCTGTGTACATGATGGCTGTGAATCAACCACATTGGCATCTTGAACAGTAATAATACTATAACAATTATCTTTTTTCTTGAAGAGTACTATTATGAAGTGGTACTACATCTTATCATTGAATTATTTATTTTGATCCATCTTATGGTGTAAAATGTATACTCAACAGCAAAATAAAGAAAATAATATCATATATATATATAGAATAAAAAATAAAAACAAGCAGGTGACCCACGATCGAGGGAATGTTGAGTTGAACATCTATCTGCATGAAAGGCATCCAATAATGAAGTGTTGAGACAACAGATCAGCATCACTCCACACAAGGGGCCTAATTAACCTACTTTAGCCTGCCTTATTATTGATCTTGTCGGTAATACATCAAGATCAAATGATTTGATTGTAATCATTCATGGTCCTATTTGGGATTTCGGCCTATAATTTTCCACATGCTTATAATGGCAGTCCTTTTCATGTCATGATTCATTTATTTATGTTACAAAGAACGAGAAGGGAGCATTAATTCATGATTTATTGGATTTCAACCTAATAATTATGGTTGATATATATTAATTATCAAATTATTAGTAGGTTGGTTCATATGAAATTCTAAACTGAAGGCTTAATGAACGAGAAGGGAAGTGTGTAAACTATGATTTGATAGGAAAAATTATTACATAGGGTACTGGTTTTAATCACATAAGTGATTATATATAATGTAATATAATAACTAAAATTACACAAATTTTTTGTCAATATAATAACTAAAATCCTTGACTCAGTAAGGTTTTAAAGTTTAGAACTTGCTATGTAAATCTGATTACAAACTATGGCCATATTTAGTGGACCAGTTCATCGGCTGTTGGGTTGGTGCATCTGTTAAATGGAGTCTTAAGGGGGCGTTTGGTTAGGATCACCCCCCAGATCACTAGTAATCTAAGATCACCAGTGATGCAAGATCACCAGTGATGCAAGATCACCGGTGATCAAAGATTACATGGGTTTATGGTGGTAATCCAGATCACCCTTAGAGGGGTGATCAGAAGGTAATCCGGATTATCACACCAAGCCAAAAAGTGTAACCAAACGGGGTGATCTGAGATCACCTGCCAAGATCACCACAGGTGATCAAAGATCACCCCCAACCAAACGCTCCCTAAATATTGTAAGAGATAATCCAAGTATCTCTTGAAGAAGTCAAAACTACCAAATCAAATGAAGATTTGAGGAGTTCCAGCCTCCAAGATATCCTCTGATTTAGTTTCATTTAAATTTCAAAAATGTAAAGTTGTTGTATTCAACTCAAACTACTCTAGCTATACCTTGTATAAATGTAAACGAATCATTTATTTTAAAAAGATATCAAAACCTTTTCCATTCATATTTTCAATATGGTATCAGATTTTTCAAAGTCTTAATCGACATCCGATCCTGATTTCAAACCCAATGGCAGTTTCTTCCAATGTTTCTCCTATTGCAATTAGCACTACCACTCAATTGCCATTGAAACTCACTCCGACCAATTTCTCTTCATGGCGTGCTCACTTTGACGCTATGCTCATCGGTTTTGATCTCACCAGTTACATTGATGGCACTCCGGCTCCTTCCGCTGAGATTGAGGAGGATGGTAAGATTGTCCCAAACCCAGCCTATACTTTTTGGGTTCGACAAGATAAGCTCATTTTGCTTGCAATTTTAAGTTCTACTTCAGAGGCAGTTTTGCCTCTTGTTTCTTCTTCTAACACTTCACGTGAGGCTTGGCAGACCCTTTCCAAGATGTTTGCTAATAAGTCTCGCTCTCGGGTGATGGATTTGAAAAACACCCTCACTAGCACCAAACGAGGCACACAATCTGTCTCTGAATATCTCCAGTTTATGAAGCACACTGCTGCTGAAATCAAACTTGCCGGTGCTAACGTTGAAGAAGATGACTTAGTTCTTTATATCCTGAATGGACTTGGCAGTGACTACAGAGAAATCTCCGCTAACATCCGGGCAAGAGACTCCTCTATTAGCTTTGATGAGCTTCATGACAAGCTTATCTCCAATGAGCTATTCTTGAAACAAGAAACTGCTCAAACTCATGCTGCAATTTCAGTTCCTACTGCCAATTTCACTAGGCAAATGTCCTCCAATAAAAGCTTCCGCAATCGTCAAAATGGTTCAAATCGCCATTCCAATGGCAATTCTCGCAAGGTCTCCAGTGAGGATGGTTCAAATACAGGCAATCGCCTAGTCTGTCAAATTTGTAACAAGCCTGGCCATTCGGCCAAGCAGTGTCGTCAAGGCAAGAAATTCTTTGCCACTCAGGCTTCTCCCAAGGCAAATTTTGCTCACTCTCCCTCTAGTGACAAGGGCTGGTGTATGGACTCGGGTTCCTCTCACCATGTGACTTCTGACCTCCAAAATTTATCAATCCATGATGATTATGATGGCACCGATGAAATTGTTGTTGGCAATGGTGCAGGTTTGGCTATTACTCATTCTGGTTCTACTACATTATCCACTCCTACCCTTTCTTTTTCCTTACATGACATACTTTGTGTTCCTTCTATGAAAACTAATCTTATTTCAGTCTCCAAATTTTGCAAGACTAATAAAGTTTCTGTTGAATTTTTCTCTGATTGTTTTCATGTGAAGGATCTGAAGACGCATGATGTTTTAGTCAAGGGGTTCAACGTTGATGGAGTTTATGAATTTCCTGCTTCTGTCATGTCTCATCCAGCCTTGCAACCTCGTTGTTTTACAGCCACTCGAGTTTCCTTTTTCGACTGGCATAAGCGCTTGGGACACCCGTCCAAAGCCGTAGTTAATAAAATCATTTCAGATTTTTCCCTTTCTTCTACTTCAGTTAATTTTACTTCTTGTACTTCTTGTCAATGTGCAAAAAGTCACAAGCAATCTTTTGATGTTTCTAGTTTACATAGTAATAAACCACTTGAATTGCTTTATTCCGATGTCTGGGGTCCTCAATTGTCAGTTGATGGTTTTTCCTACTATGCAATTTTTGTTGATCATTATTCCAAATATGTTTGGCTTTTTCCAATGAAGCGCAAGTCTGATCTCTATGAATTGTTTTCTAAATTCAAAGCTGTTGTTGAGAAGCAATTTAATACATCTATTGTCATTTTGTATTCTGACGGGGGAGGAGAGTATGAAAAACTCAAATCTTTTCTTCAAACTCATGGAATTTCTCACTTACAAACCCCCCCTCATACACCAGAACATAATGGTATTGCCGAGCGTAGACATAGACATGTTGTTGAAACTGGTCTCTCTTTATTATACCAAGCTTCTCTTCCTCCCAAATATTGGTCATATGCTTTCACCACAGCCGCTTATCTCATCAATCGCATGCCCACTTCAATTTTGAATCATAAGTCTCCTGTCCAGGTTCTCTTTGCTAAGAATCCAAATTACTCAAAGTTAAGAGTTTTTGGTTGTTTATGCTTCCCTTGGTTACGCCCTTATGCTAATGGCAAATTAGAACCTCGGTCCAAACCTTGTTGTTTTGTTGGTTATTCAACCAATCGGGCTGCTTATCTTTGTTTAGATATTGAGACCAATAAGGTTTATACTTCTCGACATGTAGTCTTTGATGAGCAGCAATTTCCCTTTAAAAATAAAATTTTACCCTCTAGTTCGGATCCTACTTCTGCTTTCAATTCTTTTTTGTGTCATCCTAACCTGATTGTTCTGCAGCCCTCATCTACTTCTGTCTCGACTTCATCATCATCGAGCTCCTTGCCTGCAGCATCTTGCGACTCTGGTTCTTCTCATGAGGTATTGCAATCTTCTCTTCCTTCCTCCTCCAATACTCCTGAATTATCTAACACTATTTCTCAGTCACACACAGATAATTCTCAACCAATCCCTGCACCACCCAACCGAATTCATCCAATGAGAACTCGTTCTCAAAACCAAATATACAAGCCAAAGATAATCAACATGGCAACCAAGCATCCTGTTGAGCATATTCTTGAACCATCTTGCGTTACACAGGCTTTAAAAGATAATGAATGGAGGACAGCCATGTCTGACGAGTTCAATGCCTTAAGTAAAAATGGCACCTGGCATTTAGTTCCTCCCTCTGCAACTCAGAATCTCATTGGCTGCTAAGTGGGTATTTCGTGTCAAGAGGAATTCAGATGGGAGTGTTTCTCGCTATAAAGCTCGACTTGTTGCCAAGGGCTTTAATCAGCGACCTGGAGTGGATTTTACTGAGACATTTAGTCCTGTTGTCAAGCCAACCACTATTCGGCTTGTTCTCACTATTGCATTGCAAAATAATTGGTCTTTACTTCAATTAGATGTGAACAATGCTTTTCTCCATGGCCAGTTACAGGAAACTGTTTATATGAAACAACCTCCTGGTTTCATCGATCAGTCTAATCCAACATATGTATGCAAGCTTGATAAGGCTCTCTACGGTTTGAAGCAAGCTCCCCGGGCCTGGTACACTACTCTCAAGTCTTTTCTACTTCAATACGGATTCTCTCAATCAAGATCTGATTCCTCACTTTTTATCTTCAAAGCTAAGGCTGTCATTATTTACTTCCTTGTGTATGTTGATGATATTGTTCTCACTGGAAACAATAGTGAATCCGTCTATGCATTCATTGATCAACTTTCCTCCTCTTTCTCACTCAAGGAACCGGCTCCTCTTCATTATTTCCTTGGTGTTGAAAACTGTCAAGAATGCAGATGGTATGTTTTTATCTCAAAGGAAGTATATGATTGATCTTCTCACTAAGGCTGAAATGCTTGATTCAAAGCCGGTCATGACTCCTATGAGTTCCTCTACTTCTCTTACTCTTACTGATAGTGCACCTTTGAAAGATGGCAAACTCTATAGAAGCTTAGTTGGGGGGCTGCAATACCTTGCTTTAACAAGGCCCGATATTTCTTTCTCAGTGAATAAGTTGGCGCAATTCATGCATAAGCCTACTGACTTACACTTCCAAGCACTCAAACGGGTCATGCGCTATATCAAAGGTACAATCAACTATGGCTTGCAACTTCAAACATCTCTTAAACAATCAAACTCCCTTACCGCTTATACCGATGCTGATTGGGCGGGTGACAAAGGGGATAGAAAATCTACCTCGGCCTATCTCATTTACTTTGCTGGAAACTTAATCTCATGGAAGTGCTCTAAGCAAAAGACGGTAGCTCGATCATCTACAGAGGCTGAATACCGAGCCATTGCTTCTGCTGCTGCTGAGCTCACT
>AWUE01019753.1:0-102597 GCA_001974825.2 Corchorus olitorius | reverse complement strand
AATCTCATGGAAGTGCTCTAAGCAAAAGACGGTAGCTCGATCATCTACAGAGGCTGAGTACCGAGCCATTGTTTCTGCTGCTGCTGAGCTCACTTGGGTTCAAAACCTTCTCACTGAACTGCATGTTTCGTTGTTTAAGCCTCCAATTGTTTTTTGTGACAACGTGGGAGCAACCTATGTCTCCGCAAATCCTGCTTTTCACTCACGCATGAAGCACGTATCCATTGACTTTCATTTTGTTCGGGATAAAGTCACCAACGGCCAGCTGCTAGTTCATCATCTTCCTACACAAGCTCAACTTGCTGATGCACTTACTAAGCCCCTGTCTCGACCTCGCTTCACTCTGCTAGTGTCCAAGATTGGAGTCTTCGATGGCGGCTCCATCTTGAGGGGGCCTGTAAGAGATAATCCAAGTATCTCTTGAAGAAGTCAAAACTACCAAATCAAATGAAGATTTGAGGAGTTCCAGCCTCCAAGATATCCTCTGATTTAGTTTCATTTAAATTTCAAAAATGTAAAGTTGTTGTATTCAACTCAAACTACTCTAGTTATACCTTGTATAAGTGTAAACGAATCATTTATTTTAAAAAGATATCAAAACCTTTTCCATTCATATTTTCAATAAATATAATCTTTATTTCAATTGCTGCTCTAATAATCTTTTAAATTTATTATTTCGTTTATATATATATTTAAATAATAATAAAATAAACAAACCAAATCGTATTTATTATTATATTAATTCTATAATCTATAATTTGAATTTGATCCGATCAAAACAAAATAGCATTTTAGAAATTGAGATAAGGACAGGATTTCTTTTAGAAATTTTAGAAATAAGGAATGAAAAGAAATTTTAGAAATAAGGAATAAAGAAATCGTGGATAAATTCAAGCGATTCTTTCTTAAATCCAAGCGGTCTTTTCATAGGCGTTTATCCCCGATTCAATCATGGGATCTATACGGTACCTAATTTGATCTGTAAAGTGGAATCTTATCTATACAGTACCTAAACAGTGTCAATCGTACCACTATCACACCGTTTTTCCTATATATCTTAAACAAATACTAATATACTACTCTCTCCGTCCCATATTATCTGTCCCTTTTGGGTCAAACCAATCATACATTTGATCTTTAATTACAAAAAATATATATACAATGAAATTTTCAAAAAATATATTTTGAAAAGTTTAAAACTTAACTTAATCAAAACATAGTTTTTTAAAATTTATTTTTATATACTTTTTTTATAATTAAAGGTCAAAGTTAGGAAACTTTGACCCAAAAGGGACAATAATATGGGACGGAGGGAGTACTAATAAACAAATACCTATCATACTCTAGGTATACCTTGTACCTATCAATTTTTTTTTGACAGAAATTGTACCTATCAATTGAGTTAATAATAAGACGGGTGCAACCGTGCAAGTTGTGCATAGATTTTAAAAAATAATTTGATATGATTATCAAATCATGATGATGTAGTACAACGATCTTATCTAATACTCCTCCCATTCCAAAATAGTAGTCACACTTGAGTGTTTTTTTTTCGGCACAAATAGTCACTCTAGAGTATAGAGTGGAATTTTTTGTTTCAAAATATGTCACTTTAGATTTTTTTTCCTCCATCCAGTATCTAGACCTTTGTTTTGACTCGCATCACGACACGTATCTGGATTTGTTAGGTGAATCTACCAACGGAGGCGTCATTTTAGAATTTCAAGAGAGCATTAATTGTATATTTTTTTTATTATTACCCCTCTTTGAAAATAGGGAGGATGCCATTCAAAAGATGTAGAATATTAATTAAACAAATATAGTCGTTTAATGGATTTTTCTTTTGAAATTTAATCCTACCTCTTTCTTTTTTTTAGTGATACAAGTGAAATCTCATTACAATCATAATAAATAAACAATATCTCAATGAGAATCCAATCCAAACTAAGAAATTACCTTAAATAACATACTTACCAAACTACCAAACAAACAAATAAACTTACCAAACTACCAAACAAATAAATAAACTTACCAAACTACCAAACAAACAAATAAACTAAACTAACATTCCGTGAGACTTGAACCCAGAATCTCACGGTCCAGCCAAGGTACACTCACCAATTGAGTTAACAATTCGGTGCATTAATTTATTAATAATAATAATAATAATACTAACTCTTAATGCTTTATTATTAATCTATGTGTATATGGAGCTAAAGTGACAAATATACTATGTAAGGGTGAAAGTACTTATTTTTTATTTTACATGCAATCGGATAGAACTTGTATCATTGTTACCACATCCGAAACACCATCAATGCCTCATTAATTATCATTAATACTAGCAATTAGAAGATTATCCACATTGAGAAATTATTAGGTGGGATGGATTCACCATGTCATCTATGACACTAGCCAATAGAATCTTGCCATGTCAAATAACCTTCTTAAATTTAAGCACGATTTTAGCCCAAGGTTTAGCCCCCTTTTAAAATAAATCTTGTATAAAGGGTAAGTCCCCAAATTTGAGATATTATTGGGATAAGGTTTTAGAAAATTGATGAGTTGTCTTCATATTATTAGTTCGTCCCATAGATGACGTGGTGACTCCGTCCCACCTAATAATTTCTCATCCACATGTTTTAAGGACTTTGAGGTAATATAAAGAGTTTTGCTACACAACCTGTCTCCATGATGTGTTCTTAGACGATTGGTCCAGCAGACTGGTTTCACCAATATTTGAGTGGAGTTTTGCTACATAACATGGGATGACCAGTCATAACACGTCATGAGGACAAAATTCGGATCAATTTTTCGAGCTATATGAACTTCCCTAATATAAATAAGCCAATCCCAAGACATCCATCAAAGGAAAATTTTTTACTACTAATCCGCAAACCTAACTTTAAATTTTTCTACCAAAAAAAAATCTAACTTTAGATTTAGCTCTATATTTTAATTAAGTAATAATAATACTAGTATCTATCAACTAAGGATTTGGATAAGGTTATCAACTCAAATGATGATATAATAGCTTCTACTAGTATCAAAATGAAATATTCTCCATTTCTCCTTTCGATTAACAATATTTTTATTATAGTTATTCGGTTTCCTTTCTCCATCCATAAACTTTAATTTGTTTTATTCAATAACTAGTTTTCACTTCCACGTGCGGTGCACGTGACCAATCGTGTTTAAATTAAAAGAAAATTAAAATAATAATTGAAATTAATTATAAGTAAAACTGTTAAAATCTGATCCAACCTCGATAACCCGTCGCAATCCGACCGAATCTGATTTGATTAGAGAAATTAAACAACCCGAACGTGTCCTATCCAGACCCGACAAACTCGTAATCCGAATAACCCGAGAGGATAACTCGATGACCCAAGAATATTATAAACTAAAACTATATTTTATTCAATGAAATACACATCACCTTTCAAAAACTAAATAAATAAATAAAATACACATTTTTATAATTTTAACCATTTTAAATAAATTTAAGAATTAAACATTTAAAAATTTAAAGGCTTCACAATTGATCCGCGTCCTAAACCTGAAAAATGCAAAACCCGAATGACCTAGAATCCGAGTAACCTGAGGCCAAAATCCGAACCTGCATGACCCTAAATCCAGCAAACCCGAGACCCGAATGACTTGAATCCATATGAGCTGAGACCCGAATGATCTGAGAAAATTACCTCATTCATATGACATGAACCCAGATGAGTATGACCCGAAACCCGTCCAACCCGCCCAATTGACTCCTCTAACTTTTTTTTTTTTGCGTCAACTCCTCTAACTTTATAATTCAAAGGAAATAATTGCATGTTACTATTCTTTTTATTTTTAAAAACTTTAAATTCTTGTTATACATTCCAATATATTAAAGTATCAATACACACTCCAAAATTGAAAAAGGTCAATCACAATAATTAAATTTTAAACAAATTTTTAACTTAATTATTTTAAAAAATGATGAATAATTAATGATTAGGTAAATTATTTTAACTTTTAAACTTGATAATAAGATTTTTGTTAGTTTATATTATAATCTTTTTGTTCAAATTAGTTTATATTATAATTGAAAAAAAGTCTCCAATTTTTTAAAATTAAAATGGTAAATTAAAATATTTATAGAAATATTTAATTTAATTAAATAAAAATAGAGTTTTTAGTAGAATAATTGTAAAAGTTTATTTCTTAAAAAAACTGTAAAATTTAATCAATGTCATTTAAGAAATATATTTTAAAATTTCTAATATATCTAAGTTTTTTAATTAAATTAGTAAATTGATAAAAATAAAATAGGTATAAGGATATTAGATTTAATTAAATAAAAAAAGAGTTTTTAGTTGAGTAAAACTATAAAAATATATTTAAAAAATTCTAATATATATAAGTTTTTAATTAAAATAGTAAACTGGTAAAAATTAAATAGTTATGAGGATATTATATTTAATTAAATAAAGATAGAGTTTTTAGTTGAGTAAAACTATAAAAGTCTAATGGCATTTAAGAAATATATTCAAAAAATAAGGGTATAATGGGCGATTCAAAAGTTTTACAAGAGTATGTACTTTTTAATATAGTATAGATGATGATGTATGCATGATCCTTTTATTTCAAAATTCTGATTGGATTTTCTTTCTCTCGATATATACTAGTATTTAATTTAAAAAGTAGTAAAAGCTCTTTTCTAAAAAATTACTCCATCATTTCTAATTTATCTATCACTGATTCTGTTGATGGAGGTTACTGCAGAAAAGCCATCAATCTTGTAATGCATGAAAGGCAAGGAAAGCAGTCTCGGAGTGGAACTGTGAAGGAAAATCTCGTAGTCAAAAGTAAAAAGCATTAAAAGTAAAAATTTCAAAGAAAAAATTTCTTAAAGGATTATATTGTCTTTCAATCAATGCTCCACATTTTTTAATGACTTTCTCTCTTCATCTTTAAGAGATAATAAGGGTAAAAATACAATTAATCCTCAATTGAGATTTTTTTTTTCTTTTTTTAGGAAAAAGTAAATTGAACTTTTATTTATATTAACGAAAGTACAAACTCGATATTGATATTACAATATTTTTTCAGAATGTCTTTTTTTTTATTGAAGTGTCTCAGCAAACTTGTGTAACTCATCCTTCGCGTCAATGAAGCTTGTTAGAAAACCCAAACCATCTGCCTCGAACCATGTTGATAATTCTTTAGCACGTCCAACACTGTTGCGCCAAAAAATTTTTTGAAGAGTTTTTGCGTTAAAAATTAAATGACCGCTTGAGGGCGTGCCAGTCAAATTGCTGAAATTGACAATGAGGAGTATAAACGTGAATCTGGTGTGCATAGCAGTAGATTAAAGATCAAAGCGATTTGTGGAGACTGGATCAAAGTCACACCGAAACATTTAAATCATCAATCTCAAACAAGTTTTCCTAAATTTTGCATTTCAGAGGTTGTTCTTATTGAAAATGAAAGAAAAATAACAAGTTGATTGTTATTTCTGAAGAATAAACACATGTACAGTGTTTTTATGTCCGGAGACAAGATTAAACAAGAGGAAAGTTGAAGAATGAGTAAGAACTCGGGATGAACAAGAAGAAATTCAGAGATTTCAGCAGCAGGACTGTAGAGAAAATTGAGAGAAAAGCACGGAGCTTTGAATTTTTGCACGGAACAAGTTTATAGCGTGTTGAAGCATGGTTTGAAGCATAGGGGTCGATCCCTTTATATAGGGGGCGGCATGGGCCTTCAGGCTTGATGGGCTTGGCAGTCTTTGATTCAAATTGAACTATTTCAGGAGATGACAGCTTCAAGTAAGGAGATGACTTCATCTTCTAGAAAATTCTAGAAACTTTACTGAGATGGCATCTGAACTAGCTTCTGACGCCACATATCTTCTAGAAATCACGTTAAGACCTTCCTTAATGTGTAGTTGGCGCAATCCTCACCTTTCTGGCATGATTCAGCATGTCTTGTTGCCTCCTTCGAGCTTAAAAACAACTAATTAGATAATGAAATGGCTTCTGAACACTAAGAATTGCATCTTAAACATCTAAGCCACGAAATTCTCCATACTTAATCATATTAAGCTCATCAAATCCTAAAAATATCATTCAACTAAGAAAATGGCCAAAACCGGGGTATAAAAGCCACATGTCCTTAATTGAAAAGAGTGTAAAAGTTATCAACGACACTTGAAATGGCTCAAACTTGACATATAGCCATAATATCGTGTATCCAAGGTGATGCCACTTGTTTGGCTCGAAACTCATGCTCGGATCACCTTACACCGACAACTTGTCCTTAATTGAAAACCGAGACAAAGTTTTCCTATTACTGTGTCGGAATGAAGTGAAATTTCACCAGGATGTGCGGCATGACTCAAGGATTATCATGGTATGCTTCATGTTGAAATCGCACCACTCTAGCTAAGTTAATTCCACCAATTTCGCTATTTTTTTTTCCTTAATTGAACAAAATGCAAAAGTTGTCAATTTGCCTCTTGGGAGATGGCAACTAGCTAGGCGGCTTCACCGCTGTGTTAGGGTGAATGCATACAAGGAATGTGAGACTTTATACCGCATGCCTCCCTTATGTAGACAAGTTAACTGCTTGCTGACAAACATTGACTCGTTGACTCCTTAATTGTAGGGAATGAGGAGACAGTTTCCTGAGAACAGGGCGGCCCCTCTTAGGACACAGGATACGGTTTGTGTTTATTATTTTGGACTTATGAGATGTCTCCTTTCTTAATTTCAAGGTGACATGTCATGCAACTCCTTTATTTAATTTCTGCTGCACTTGCTGATAGCTTCATTAAAAGGAGTCGTCTTCTAATGAATTTTCTGCCACTTCCTTAGTCATGGGGCGACATACACATGAAATAATAATAATTATTCTAAAAATAATTATTATTTTCTTAGTAAAATTCGGCATTAATTAATTAATTATAAGAATTTCTTAATTCAATAAAAATTAAGGTGGTGCAGAAACCAAGTTTCATCAGGATTTGTCATCAAATCTTGACCACTCATCTTGATAATACTTGTAGAAAGACCAATTTACCCTTAATTGTAAATTGAAATATAAATAAATACTCTCTCGCTTTTCCAAACAAAATGCTTTTACCAGCGATCAGGGATGGATCCAGGAATTTGGCGATGGGGGCAAACTAATATACATAGTTCCAAGTTTACTGGGCAAACTAAACTCTAACATTATATCTATCATTGGGGTAATAGTCCATAAATTTGTTCTGTAACCAAGGATCCGGAAGTAAATCTCCTAAATTCAATTCAACACAAGCTTTTTTACCGCAATGTTGTGTATCATTAATTTGGGATGTCCCTTCGAAGTTTGGCTTCCTCAAAATTTCAACATAACTAGTTAAATTAATAATTAAGTTTCCATACATTCTAAATTAATAAGAAAATTATATACAAATTAATTAATAATTCAATATTCTACTCTATTTTGTATATTTTCTAACTAAATAAAATAGCATCATAATTAACTAATAATTTCTATTATCTTTTTCAACTTCTAAACTAAGAAAATATAAAATTTTAACCATTCTATCATTTCCATGACATACAAACATAAATAAATTCAATAAATTCTTAAATTTCATCATTACAAGAAATTATCTAATCTTAAGCGATAAATAAATATTTTACCATATTAAGAAATTATAGGAACCATAATGAATTAATTCGAGAATAATACAACACTTTACTGAATATTTGAAGGGAAAGTAGTCAACTTTGAGTTTTTATGATCTTCAATGCTTTCTCCAAGATGAAATGAGAGTGGAAGTGATTCAAGTGAAGCAGTGGTGGAGAGAGGTAGGGATGGTGCATGGTTGAGTCTTGGGAAATAAAATACAAAGAAGTTAACTAAAGAAATGAGAGGCAGAAGACATATGTGGTAGGTGGCAATTAGGTATGGTCTCACACAAAAAGTTAAGTAAAAACGCTGTTATATTTTACCATTTAACTTGACTTTTGTTAATTTAGATTTGATGGTGGGTCTTTTATCTTAAAATTTGTGGTCTAATTTCTGTTGCATTTGCACTAACTACCAATATTTTAAATATTTTTTCATCTCAGTGGGGGCAATTGTAGAGGGTATAAAATTTTGGGACTAAATTGTACTATATTTTAGTGGGCATCTAGGATTTTAGTGGAGACAACTGCCCCCACTGCCCTCATTGTAAATCCGCCCATGCCAACGATATAAAAGTGTCTAATTCGAAAAACAGATCTTTTCCATGACACGAAAAAGAAAAGCAATACAATCTCACCACTCATCCTAATGGAGAAGATTGACAATGCTTAAATCAATTGTAAGATTTGGACTATGCAAAAAAAAATGACTAAACAAACAAACTGACTCAACAAAACTGGTATTAGAAAAAGTTGCATATCCATAGATCTGAGTATTTTATTGAAGCAAAAAAATAAATTACAGAAAACTCCTCCTCCTCCCCCTTGGTGTGTCAGCGAAAGAGGAGGAGGGGGTAAACAAAAGCACTCTATAAGAAAATTGAGAGAGAGAGAGGGGAGAGAGAAGGAGAGGGCGACTAGGGTTTGTTTTGTTTCCTTCGTTAAGATTATTTTTTTGACAAGTATTTTGGAACAAAAATTTCACTCTAGAGTGGCATATAAACTTTAATGAAGAGTAATAAAAGATGAAGACTTAAGACCGTTGCCTTCCCATCAGACGTAATAATTACGTCCGTTGGATTAGGCGGGAAACGGTTTGGGCTGTTGATTGTGCAGAAAAAGTGAGTAAAGGTAACTTGTAATCCCATCTGGTCATTTGTAATTGAGGAGAGAGAATATTTGTCACATCACACAGGGAAACGTGCAACTTGTAAAAGTAATGGGCTAAAAGACAAAATTACGAAAGACCAATTGCTTTGCTGTTAGGATATTAAATGTCAGTTCTACCCTTGATTTAAAGTTAAATTCTCAACTTCCACCATTAAAGAAATCTCTGTGTAAACCCCATCTCTGAACCAACAAAACAATTTACAAACAAAAACCAACCACATATACCTAAATGATACCGTCTTTTAATGGAAATAAAAGCCTCTAAAAACCATAGATCCCTCTTATTTCCCATAACTGGGCTCTATGGTTTGTAGTTTCATCAAATAATGATGAGGAAAAATGGAACGAAATAAGAAAGAAACAAAACAAAAGTTAATTGAGTGAAAGCATGAAGAGACTATCAAAGTATTTTTCTTATTTGGATTAAGATTCTTGTATTTGACCTCTTGCTTGCAAGCTATTCCTAAAAAAATGGCATTTGAAAGTCTACAAAAAAGAGACAATGGCAGATTATGTAAGGCTAAAAGTGATACAACAATAGACTTGATGATAAATTTTAAAAATTCTATTTCCTTTCTAATAATTATAATTTAGCAGGGTACCAAGTAATAATAATTCTTGGTAGAGCATCCTTTTTTTGAAAAATTCCCAAAACAATATATAAGTATATAATCCAACTGATTTCTGTTTGATATTGAAGATGTGATCTGATGATTTTTGCTGGGAAAAGCGATGAGAAATTACTATCAGCATTATTTCAACCCTTCATTTCAGACCTCACACCCTGCAAAGGTGAATTTCTAAACTTAATTAAGAGATGACATTTTATTTTTTGTTGAAGAATATGTTTTAACCTTTGTTTAGAAATGTGAAAAAGTTGGCAACAACAATGGTTTAGTTTTGGAGTTGGGTGTAATTTATGCTATTAACAATGATTGTAGTCTGTAGAGTGCTATGACTTTTCCAGGGCACCTGATTATTGAGTTTTAGGGCCAATTTGCCATGGTTTGGTTGAAAAAGAAGGACCAGCAAAATAATCCAATCAGTGTAATATTTGATTGGAGCAAATATATATTGTTGGTTTGGAGGAGATGAATGCAGCCCGTGCAAAGATGAACACAAAATAGAGAAGATGACAAGTACAAAGTTAAGAAAAACAAAGAGGAGATGAAGAATAGAAGAGGAGCCATGAAAGAGTGAACTGAAGAGAGATGAAAGAAAAGGAAGAGACAGGTTATAAGACCTCGACCCAACCAAGAAGCCCATGGCCCAAAAAGAGTGAGGTTTTTATAATTAGCGATAGTGAATATTCTTTTTTAGATTTAGATTAATTTTTGTTGGCAATGTTAGATTTAGATTAGATGAGTGGAGTTTTATAATCTGTTTTGGCCGTATAATTAGTTGAGTTTATTATTATCTATTAATGAGAAATGACTTAAATAATAATTATTTTTTATTTATAATTATGTTTTTAGCAATATAATGAGTGCATTTTATTATTATTATATATATTAATTAATGAGAAATGACTAAAGCAATTAATTAAACAAAAGGGAGAAAGAAAAAAGTCTCGTTTGTGGCCATTACTTTGCAAGTTGTGTAGTTAAGAATGTATTGATGAGAAATGACAAGGAATGAATGAATGTAGTTGTGGCAAAATAAAGGAAGAGAAGAAGAGAACTATGATAAATAAAAATTATGAGATATGGCGTTTTACTTGAAATATTTATTTGAAAAGAGAGGTGATAAATTGTAATTTATAGTCAGTTATAAAATGTTGAAAAGGAAGTGAAATATGGGATTAAGAGTTGAGTTGTAGTTGGTGTGGTAAATGAGTTATTGATTAGTTGGATATATTTCACGGAGAAAGTTAAGTAGGAAAAAGAAATTGCTGTTGTTTTGGTTTAGTTTTTTCAGAAAGTGTAGGAGTTTGTTTGAAGAACCTTGCTTCATTTGGCATCTGGAGCAAAATTGAGGTAGCAGTGTTTGTTGAAACAATAGGGTAAGTTTTTCTATAATTTTCTTATTACATACACCTTATATTTGTTTGATTTAGTATATAAAAAGGTATTTTGCCTAATGAAAACTATTAGTGTATGTTGATTTAGTTTATTGTTAGTGTATAATGTGAATCAAGTTAGTTGGAGTGCTAGATCTGAATAACACCTATACGAATATGTCCGTGCAGTTGAAAGATGCAATCTAG
This sequence comes from Corchorus olitorius, assembly GCA_001974825.2. NCBI lineage: Eukaryota > Viridiplantae > Streptophyta > Magnoliopsida > Malvales > Malvaceae > Corchorus > Corchorus olitorius. The sequence goes on along the minus strand of AWUE01019753.1, from coordinate 91,557 downwards.
TTGGAGGGAGTTTGATCTAAATGCAGCGTTGTCCAATAATGAGGATGAATATGTTGTGGATGGTGAAGACGATGATGCGCAAAATGCACAGGGGATCAATCTCTTTGGGTATAATGCATTAAGGGAGGAAGAGTGAGTTCCACATCCATTTTTTAATGAGGTGGATGCGGCAAGCTTGAGACGTGAAGATGTAGTTGGGAAATTTGTATTTGACACAATGGTAGAAGCAACCCAATTTTACATCACATATGCAACTCATATGAGTTTCAGTGTGAGGAAGGGGACAAACCACTACAATAAAAGAACGCGTGAGTTGAGCGGAAAACTGTATGTATGTTGGAAAGAAGGTAGTCGAAAGGAGAAATGGTTCAAGTTACCCAACCGGATCCGTAATCCAAAGCCAGAGACTTGAACTGGTTGTCTAGCAAGAATGCGCATTTGCAAGAAGTGTGATAAGTGGATTGTAACACAATTCAATGTGGAACACAACCATGACATGGTCCCCGAGAATCAGAAATTTTTGATCAAGACAAACAGGTTAGTAGAGAAAAAATGTATATTACAATGTAAAGGAAGTAAAATTGCATACCTTATGAAGATTTAGTAGTTTTAGGATATTATTGTTTGATATCTATTTACATATATATATATATATATATTGTTTTCTGATAATATAAAATTATAATATAAAACAACATTTTAACGTGAGGATAGTAATTTTGGTTTAGTGCATCTTAAAATATTAATTATGTTTAATATTTGAACTTATAGTTTTGAAAGCCTATATTAGACAAATAATATCCTCACTTGGGCTTTAATCATGGTTGTGGGTGTGATGTGAATGGAAGATAATAAAGTGGGCCTAGTGGGGAGACCTTTTTCATTTGCCAACTAGTGGGGGTGGGTGGGGGGTTGGGGTTGGTGAGTTGGGCCCGAAATCAAAAAGCAACAAATGGGCCAGTTTGAGTATTATAATTATAGTGATGTATGTTAAAAACTTAAAACTATTCCTACTTTATGAAAAGTATGAAAAAACCATGTATGAACAATATGTATTTCAGTATTTGTCTCGTTAAAAAAAAACAATTTGTATTTGTCAAATGAGTTGTATGCTAAATTTGTCGTACAGATTTTATTATTATATACATGTGAAGTTATTAGTCAATTTTAGTATAAAACAAATGAAATCAAATTAAAATGTTAATATTTTCAGGTTTGTTGATTCCGGCCACTTGAAAGAAGCCATTGCGATGAGAGAGTCAGGTTTAGATATATTTCAAGTTATGAACTACTTTATCAACCGTCATGGTGGAGCGCAACACGTGGGATTTACACGGACAAATTTGTATAATTCAATGGGAAGGTTTTCTAGAGCAAGGGTGAAATTGGGAGATGCAGATGAATGCCTCAATTTCTTTGCAATGAAAAGAGAAAAGGAGCCTGGTTTCTTCTACAAATTTGAAGTGGATTCTAAGCAGCATTTGGAGAAAATCTTCTGGACAGATAGCCAGGCTCGGATTGACTATGATGTGTTTGGGGATGTAATAGCATTTGACACTACTTATAAGAAGAATTCATATGATTTGCCATTCTTTAGCTTGGTTGGAGTGAACAATCACAACCAAACCACAATCTTTGCATTTGCTTTGTTGAATGATGAGACAACAGAGACATATATTTGGGTATTGGAAACCTTCTTGGAAGCTATGTCTGGTAAGCATCCGAAATCCGTGTGCACTGACGGTTGCCAATCCATGCGTGCTGCAGTCCGAACTGTTTTGCCTGGGGTGCCCCACCGACTATGTGCTTGGCATGTAGCCCGGAATGCCAACAGGAATGTGAGGGTGGAAGGATTTATGTCGGCATTCAAAACATTAATGTTTGTATGGTTCACTCCGGATGAGTTTGAAATAGCGTGCCAAAACATGGTGCGTGAGTTTAATGTTGAAAGACACCCATGGGTTATTCAGAAGTATTTGACCAGAGAGCTATGGGCACAAACTTATGTTACGGGTAACTTTTTTGCCACTGTAAAGAGCATATCGCGGTGTGAAGGAATGCATAGTTACATGAAGCGGTATGTGAAAGATACTGGAACTCTATTCGAGTTCATGCGTTCTGTTGATAAGGCAAAGTTAAGTATGCAGATATTAGAATTAGAGGCTGACTTCTACTCAAGGAATAGGAGACCAGTGACAAGGTTTTCCCACCTACGTGAACTTGAAGAGTATGCTGGGTCTGTTTATACAGAGCGTGCTTTTGCTCGATTTAAGAAAGAAGTTGAAAGAGAAAAGGGGCTATCGTCAAGGTTAGTTCAAAGTTTGAATAGGGTGAGAACGTACTTTGTGATGAGGTATAGGAGGCCGGAACGTGTACTTCGTGTTGAAGTTCATGATGATGAGAGTACGATCAAATGTAGTTGCCGGAAGTTTGAAAAAGAAGGTATTCCTTGTCGGCATACTATAAACATTATGAAAGTCGAAGACATGGAAATAATACCGGATGCAATGGTACTTCGAAGGTGGAGGATTGATTGTGGTAAGAATAATGCGACTGTGAAGCCGTTTACAATTGATGTGGAAGACACGAAAATATTTTGGCAAGCGTCGCTTCGTGTTCTTTGCAATAAAATATGCGAGGATGCAAATGAGAGTGACTTGGCTTTTGAGGAAGCAAAGGAATCATTGGAGAAGTTGCATGAGTCATTATTGATGATGAAGATGGCGTCAAATGGTGACAGCCGCAATCGTGATGGAGCACAAGTAAGTGTTCCAAGACCTGTCAATTGTGGTGTGCATGGAGTTACGGGACAGGATCTACGCAAAGGGCTCCCCCAACGTGTGGACATTGTCGAGGAGTTGGCCACACAAGTCGGTCATGTAAAAAATCTAAGGTGCCACCATCCAATGTGAATGTGAATTTGAATGATGATGACGTCACAAATGCGGATGGGTCGGACGAAGAATTGGTGAGGCAACATTTTCCCCAGTATGAAGTAAGTATGATATGCATGTGCTTTTTCATTGATATATTGTGGATGTTTTATTGTTATAGTATCATGCTATATTATTATAATATATATTTAAATATATATATATATATATATTATATTATATATATAGTGAATCAATGCAATATGAGTAATCACTGCTATGTCAATTTCACTGATAGGCATATTTGGATGAGGTGTCAAGTTCGAATGATGAGATTGACCTGAACTTCTAGTGGGATTGATACTTATAGGTTGTTAATGAGGTAAGTTAATATTTAATCATTCATTATAATTTTAGTTCCATATATAATTAAATGATAGTAATAAATTTAACTTTATAACTTGGTTTGTTATCAGGTATGTGCTTCAATATTCCTTGAACTTGGAATCCGTAATGACATGTCATGGTAATTTGAGTAGTGAATGTGTTAATTTAATGGAAATTAGTATTTTATTTTATTATATTTACATGAAGATCACCATGTTGGATTGTTGAAGAACCTTTTGTTGAAACATTATTTATTGAAACAATATATTTTAATGTTAAAGTTACAATAGTATAGGAAATTCCTGTTTTAATAATTCATGTTGAAAGAGATATAGGGTTTATACATAACAAAAAAACAAACAAGAATATTTAATTCAGTTACGATTGGTTCCGTATATGGAGCAGTTGATGATAGATTACCCAAGAAATTAAGTTAAAGTTAATAGTATAATAATATACAATTGAATGGGCTGTCAACTATAATTGAATTGGTTTTAGATAGAAAAGATGTTGGGTTTATGATAATGTTATCAATGGAATTTTTGTGATGACCCTAATAAAAGATTTTCGGTTTATGATAACTTTAGCAATGGAAGGTATCATTTTAGGAGACGCGAATGGTGGGTAAAAGCACTTGGTAGGTTCTTATACTATACGAAATGTTGATTTTCGTCACTCTACTTTTTTTTTCCTACAAATTCGTCCCTCTACTATTAGAACCGATTACCCGATGTCCATCAGGTTATCGAGCCGTGACAGACCGTCGAACTTGCTTATGTGACGCTAATGCCGTCTATTTCGCTGACGTGGCATGCGACATGTGGCATACAAATTAATTTTATAAAGGACTTTGCTACACGGCCCTCCATTTTGTCACATACAATGTTCCTTCCTGATGTGTCTATCATATGTCAGGCCACATGTTATCATTTTATTGGTTCCAATACATCATTTATAAATTTTAATTTTTCTAACCCTTAAAATAAAATTTTAATTTTAATTTGGGCTAAACTTAGTGAATTAATTATATATTTTATTTCTAAAACCCTATAACAATATTATTAATTATGGAATTTACCTGTAAAATAAAAATAAAATCTTAATTTGGGGCTAAACTTAGTAAAATTAGTTTTGTATTTTATTTCTAAAACCATATAACAATATTATTAATTATGGAATTTACCCGTAAAATAAAAATAAAATCTTAATTTGGGGCTAAACTTAGTAAAATTAGTTTTGTATTTTATTTCTAAAACCCTATAGCAATAAATTATTAATTTGAAATTTACCCTTAAAATAAAAATAAAAATTTAATTTGGGGCTAAACTTAATAAAAAGAATAAAAAAAAAGAAGAGAGAAGACATGTGGTCTAACGTGTGATGGACACATCAGGAGGGAGAATTGTGTTAATTTGAGGGACGAATTTGTAAAAAAAAAAATACATGGACCAAAATCAACATTTCGGCTAGTATAGAGATCTCCCAGGTAGTTTTACCGAATGAGTCAATCAAAACTTTTTTTTACGGTACTGCTTAATAAAGTTGAATTACATGTTATAATTGACTCGACCTAATAAAGTATTTAGGTTGTTTACCAACATTTAATATCATTATTTATTTACATAAATGATTGTCAAATTTCCATGTATATAGCGAAAAAATTTGGGTAACATTAATGTACATTTGTCAATGGAGCATTACACTCAAATCGAAAGAAAACCACCTCATAAAGGAAAAAGTTGATTTTGATCTTCCCTTTATTGATGATTCCTTGTATAGTATTTGTATAAACGGTTCTAGTTGTTGTGACGATGTTAGTACTACTATTTCTGACCGTTTAAATTTAGACGTAGCCTTGATAAGTCTAAATCTAAACCCAGAAATAGTACTAGTAACACCGCCACAAAAAACATGAACCGTTTAGGCAAATACTATAAAGGAATCATCAAATAGGGAAGATCAAATCCAACTTCCTCCTTTCAGAGGTGTTTTTTTTTCCATTTGAGTCTAATGTTGCCATTGACAAATGTACAATAATATTACCTCAATTTACAATTACAAATTTTTAAATGTTATATAATATATAAATCCCTAAACATAGATGAAGATATTAAAATTATAAATCAATCGGCCAAGTACCACTCCTCCATCAACTATGCCAAAACCCTCCTATGCTCCGCATCCGACTTTGCTTCTACACGGCGAGTCCTACTGTGGCGCGCTCCAGAGCTACTCCAATCTTCTCCGTCTCCAAATGATATTTTCATATAAGCTCTATGAGAAATGAATATATGACATAATAAAAGGATGATTTCATAAATAGCTGGTGTCGTGAAAGTTAAAATCTTGACTTGGCTAGATTTTTATGACCCATCAAATCATAACTTTGCTAGATTTTTATGACCCATCAAATCATACCTTTTTATGACCCATTAAATCAAACATTTTTATGACAAAAGGCAGTGAATCAAACCAAACCTTTGGAATAGAAAATTTCCATTCCCTTATTTCAAAAAAAAGAAGGACGTTGACAGAAAATTAACCACGTCAGCCTTTGTTTCTAAACTTTAATTTTTTTTCTAACTTATCAATTCTGGGGAAGGATTAAGACCGACGCCATCTCCCCCGACGTATTTATTACGTCTGTGTGATATGGCGGGAAAGGATCTTAAACGTTGAAGTAGTAGAAAAGTTACCTTTGACTTGAGCCGGTAGCCCAAAAAATCCCTTTTAAATTAAGCAAAAGTAACAGTCACATCGTATTGGTATTTGCACCAGATTGTAAAAGTAAAGACAAGAGGACAAAATTACAAAGGGCTCTTTACCTGACCCAGGTCCACCTTTAAAAGTGGCGGCTGGGTGTAATTAATGCTCGTAAAAGCTGTCCACAAAAGGACAAAATTACATTTAGTAAAATAATAATTTTACAACCTTTTTCGATTCGTGTGCTTTTACAAATATTTGTCTTTACAAATCTTTGCTCTATAAAATCTATTTTATACCGTTGGATACCAAACCTATAAATAATGACCATTAGATTGCTTGAAAAATTAAATGAGGGAATTGTAAAAATCGTTTATAATTGTTTTTAAAGGAAAAGATTTTCAAAAAAATGGTGTTTGTCTCAATTCCCATACAATGTTAGAACAAAGAAAATTTCTTTAATTTTTTTCTTTTTAATTATTAAAATAAATAAATTAAAATGAAATTATAAAAAAATATCATTAGAAAGATCACATTAATATCTTTAAAATGACATATATATTGAAGATTTTTTTCATATATAGTTTTTGCTATTTCAACCATAAATTTTCATATATGTTGTATCACCCTAATTATCCCAAAAAAAAGTGTATATTAATAATGGTAATTATTTGATACATCGACATTATAAAATTTAGAGTACACAAGCAGAGTTACACATACCTATTTTCTGATTTTATTTTATTTTTAAAATTCAAAATTATTCCCTAAACGACACATTGTCAATCCTTAACCCTGCATGTGTAGTCTGTTAAACTCCACTGACAGTGTATTGAATAATTTTCCTATTAAAAAAGGTAATCTCAAATCTCCAATACTTTTCGATTTGAATTTCCTGTAAATTGAACTATCTATTACCAACCGATTAAAACTGACCGAATCATTCATCCAACCCGAATAAACTAACAAACCGAACTATTTAGTCGGTTCGATCAGTTTATTTACAAACCAAAATTTCCCAAATTTCTCCCTTTTCATAAAAATTAACAAAAAAAAAATAATACTTAATTTTTTTATTTCCCACTTTTAATTTTGTTTACCTAATATTATATTTATTATATTTAAATGCTAAAAAAACGAATTATTATATTTTGGGAGTCAATATGGTGCTCTATTATTGATTGTAATTCATTGACCATTATTTTATTCCTAGTGGTAGATTATATATGTGTTTCTTTGAATTTAATCATTTAAATACTTATTTATCTCTTTCTGCAAAAAAAAAAAAAAAAAAAATTATGTATCTTTGATTCATTGGTTATTAACTATCATCAATATATTTTTATAAATCTTAGTGTTTGTTTCTGATAGAATGATTTATAGCATTAGATAAATTTAATACAACATATTTATGTACAAATCCGAAATCTCAAACTAATACCTTATATAATTTGCCTTAAACATACTTTTGGGGCAAAATTGAGGTGGGTGTTTCGATTGGGTTAAGGTTGAATGTGATTTAACTATCAAACTTTGGGGTTTGACAGTCAATATTTGGGGTTTGACCAAAATTTGGGGCTTGACCATACATGTACAATGATTTTTTTGTGGTTTGACAGTTAAATTTTAGGGTTTGACCATATATATACAATGAAATGCTTTTTGAGGCAAAATTGAGTACGGTGATTCGATTGTGGTAAGGTTTAACGTGATTTGACTATCAAACTTTGGGGGTTTGACTATTAATATTTTGGGTTTGACCAAAATTTGGGGTTTGACTATCAATATTTAGGGTTTGACCATACATGTACAATGATGTTTTTTGTGGTTTGACTATTAAACTTTGGAGTTTGACCATGCATGTACAATGAAACGCTTTTTGAGGCAAAATTGAGGAGGGTGATTCGATTGTGGTAAGGTTTAATGTGATTTAAGTAGCAAACTTCGGGGGTAGACTATCAAAATTTGTGGTTTAACCATGCATGTATAATGATATTTTTTTTGATTATTAAACTTTGGGGTTTGACCATAATCTTTTGGGGTTTGACCATGCATGTACACTGATTTTTTTGTTTGACTATTAAACTTTGGAGTTTGACCATGCATGTACAATGATGTTTTTTTACTATTAAACTTTAGAGTTTGACCATGCATGTACAATGATTTTTTTGTGGTTTGACTATCAAACTTTGTAGGTTGCCAGTGCATATACAGTGTAATGATTTTTTTTTATTTGACTATCAAACTTTTGGGTTTAACCATCATCCTTTGGGGTCTGACCTTGCATGTACAATGCAAACAAAAAAAAACAACAATGTTATGTTTTTTGCCCGACTTTTTTTTTGGTTTGTAAGCAAACTAACAAATTATAAACAATTTAAATCCACGTACTGTTACTCGAATGTAAATGCAATATATGCACTAACCAATTTAGCTAACAACATGTTATCTAAGTCATTGATCATTAATTCATATTGCTAATGTAATGTGCATTGATTGAGTTTAATCTTTCAAATTTAATCATTTACTTATTTCTTTATTTTTTTGACACCATTATTTTACTTATTTCAAATTTATTGATCATTAATTCATTACTATTATTATAAATATTATTATTCTTTCTCAAACTTGGATTGGAGAATCATGAATGCTTTGTATTGAATATATGAGGTACCATATGCGTTAAACTTATTTATAAGCTTCAATTAACATATGATATATAATTATAAACTTAAAATTATTGAATTAAACACAATTGAATAAAAGTTTTGAATAATCAATGTTAAATATCTAAATCACGACTAAACCTATACAATAATGTTCAAATTAAGGTCAAACCTTCTAAAGCTCTCATCTAAAGATCAAATGTTATCAATCATTAATGGTTTATAGCGTTTCATCCTGAACTGAAAGCTTTAGAAGTTTGATCCCAATTTAAACAATATTAGTTCATTTTCAATTCTTTGATTATCAGTTCATTTTTAATTCAATCCATTATATCTCAGATTCGAATTGGAGAATCAATAACGTTTTTTACTTGAATATTGGTGCCAAGTGAGTAAAAACTTATTAATTAATTTATTGAGGCAAATGTAGTGTTTAAGCTATGGTTGAAGTTGTCTATTATTCAAGCTACGATTGAAGTTGACCATCTCCTTAATAACAATAAATAAGAACACCTTGAATGTTCTTGTTTTTTTTTTTGCCAGATTGAATGTTCTTGTTAAAACCCTATTTTTTCAATTTTTTCCCTTTAAATTTAAAGGAAGCATCCACTTTTTTGTCCAAATAATGAAAGCCACCGTTTTTTTTCTTTTTTTTTTTCAAAAAGAAAAAAACTCTAAAACTCCTTAAGAATTAAAATACAAATCCACCATTCTTTGTCCAGGAAGGCTAAAACGAAATCAACCATTTTTTTAAAATTTTCCTTACCCTTTTTTTTCCTTTATTTTTATTTCATTCCTTTATCTTTTCTTTCCTTATTCTTCCCCATTCATCCATTGTTTCCACCGATGCTGACGACTAGCTAGATCATTCCATCGGAGTGGGGAATCTTAATGAAGTCTCTTGGAATGGTATAACCCGACCCGATCAGAGGAAGATGTGTCTCGGATTGGAGATTATAAGTGGTTGGAATGGATATCCTTCACAAATGAGCGAAAGAGAATGAGAGATTATGGCAAGAGAAAAGAAGGGGGAGAGAGAGAGAGAGAGAGCATTTTTTATTTTTCTCTACTTTTATTTTGATATAATAGGTATTTTTTTTTACTTCAATGCATTTAATAGAATCTATGTGCCAAAAAGTTGATTAATTTGTGTTAAATGATGGCTGGCTATAGGAAGTTGAGAAGAATGGATCTGAAATTTGTGCTTGCTCTCTCATTCATTTTTGGATTTCTGGTTTGGGTGGCACTGTTCTTGATTTATTCATGTGTTTTATGGGTTAAGAGTTATGTTTGATCTGTTTTGTTTGGGAGAGGAAGTAAATAAAGTGTTTTACTTGAAAAACATACTTTTTAAAATTTGTTGTTTTTTTAAGGAATTTTTTTATTTTATATAAAGTAATGAATCAAACGAACAAACTCTTTGACTTTTTAATTTTTATTTGAAAATTCACATTTGCTGTACTTTTTTCATAAAAAAAGAATTGGTTTTCTTGGTTATATTTTTTCGGTAGAAGACAAAAACATTTACAAACGGTTATCCGGTATTTACAATTTGACCGAATCTTATTTTATTTATTTTGGACGGATAAGATTATTTTGAAGTTAATCCAACGGGTCTTGTTAACCGTGTCAGTCTGACATCGTGTCAAAACAACGTCGCACTGTATAATCCACCCGTCGGACTGTATAATCCACCATCAATTCTAAACAGCTATCCATCAACCATTAAATCAACAGAAATTGGGGACTGTAGTTGATAAAAGAAATCCATGCAAAATCTTTTATCCACTGACTTCATAATTGTTTGACGAGATTTGTCAGATGTTGATGTAAAGGACTCGATAATACACGTTGGGAAGACAACTTGTATTTATATATTTATTTTTTCTTTTGAAAAAGATGACTTATCAAATCAAATTAATCACCAACTATCAAAGCTATATAATCCTAAAGTGGGACGTTGGAACTATGCATCCTGACTTCCCAGACTAGGACCTTGTAGGTATTGGAAATCTAAACTAACCACCTTTTGAAAAATATGACTTATCAAATCAAATTAATCACCCTTTTTTCCTTTTCGCACATGAGACATGGGACCAAAACATGGGACATGGAGCCCGCCTGATTTTCCTTTGGACAATGTAGTTGTTCATGTAACTATATAATACATATAAATAGTATATTAAAATAAAGTCCATATGATTATTTTATTATACTATTAAAATACAATAATCAAAGTAATACGATATTAGTCAAGTATTAATTATTACTAGTATATCTTTATTTTATAATAATATAATATTAATTGTTTACTATAATTACTTTTAATGTTGGTATATTATTATATTATATAATAATTATATAATAATATAATTTTGGTTTATTAAATGGGATGCTATATTCTGTTTTTGGCCATCAAATGGGATATTATATGTTATTGAAAAAGTGATAAATCTGACCTTATATATGAATTAATAATTCAATATAATATTTATTAATTATATTGAATTGTTTTGTTTATGTTATGACAAACAAAAGTGAACGGCCCTTTACTTTGAAGTTATTGAGTAGGATTGTGAATGTAGCAATCAACTAAAAAAATAGCCCTTTCTTCTCCCACTTTTGTCCTCTTTTCTTTCTTCTGCGACCTACCCTTTCTTCTTCCACTTTTCTCCTCTTTTCTCCCTTCTGCGGCACACCCTTTCTTGTTCCACCTTTGTTCTCATATTATCTTCTGCCGCCGACCCTTTCTTGTACCCTGTTTCTTTCATCTGATATGTTTTCATCCATTTCGTGTAAGTATTCTTCCATAATGTCTCTATGATTTTGTTCGATTTGGTAGTCATGGTATTGCTGGCTGCCCGATATTAAGTTGAGTAAGATTGCAATAGGTCATTATTGTTGTTATATTAGGTTTTTTTGTCATTTCTATACTTGTTTTTTTTGGTATGCTTTGTTATTTTGTTTATAATATGATGTTATTTTCTGTTGAAAATTTTATTATGAATTTTGCGTCTCCCTCCTCTAATCTGGTATTTTTTCTCTGTCCGATCTATGATGAGTTATACCGTCTATTTGTGTATAAATAAATTTAATTTCTTATTATTAAATTTTCGTTTATTGTCAATAATTTGAATTTATCTCCCTTTTATTCATTTGTGACAATCATTTTCATATATTACATTTATTAGTTCTATCATCTTAATTGGTTTTGATGGATGTATGCGATGTTTATAAGTGTTGTAATCAATACAGTATCCAATATTTTGTCCTGACTCTGGTGCAAAGAAGTACTTATATGTCAACCCCCATGGACAATTACGTTAACCTGAGTTCAAGTGACTCTGTTGAATGGTCTGGTGAAGCATTGCATCATGCCAGTGGGTCTTCGTCGTCTTCGTATGCTGAAGGCATTCCAATTACCTTCAGTATGATTTATTTTCCTCATTTGCAGCCTCCAAATGGGCAGTCACTGGTATGTTATTTAGCCAGACTATCATATGATACCAAATGTATTTATTGATCTTTTTTTGTTTGTTTAAAAAAACAATTGTATTTATTTTTGGTTTTTGATTATAAAAAAATAAAACTAATACGTAATTATTATAAGTTGAAACAGAAACTTCCTGCATTCGCCACTCGGCACTTCAATGTGAACATGCCCTTCAGAACCACTCTCATTGATAAACTTCAATCTGAGATCCCAGTTACGCTGCAGAAGATGGACGCCTGCCTCGAGATTACTGATGGTTGGGTGATATTTCGTGATGCACATGGGATTAAGCCCAGAGATTTTTTTGAGTTCAACTTGTTTGAAGACCACTCAATGGAGGTTCAAATATATTGTCCTTGTGGTGGGGAGGTTCTTGATTTTCCTAGTCGTGGTTGTCACACTCACTACTTCCACAATAGTGATGCATGCTTTGAAATTACTCGACATAGGCCCACAATTTCTTCATTCTTATTACATGCCGATGATGGTAACTCTACTGCTGCTAGGCAATTCACTTCGAGCAATCCACATTTCATCCGATGGATGACCATTTTGGATTTTTCGAGGCCTTTAATGTTGGTATGAAATCTCCGTTTATGTTATGTGCTAAATTTTGTTCTGCATATTACTTTATAGGTATCTATACAGTAATTATATTTAGACCTTAGGTATGATGATATATAATATAAACATATTAATGCTTAAATTGTATCTTCTGCAGAGATTGCATGTCCCCGTTGCTCAGTTCCTCCCGCAAGAATGTAAACCAATGACATTATCTTTTGGTGGTAAGACTTAGGACATTATTTGCAGCAACTCAGAGCACGGTGGAGTATTCGTTGCGGGTTGGAAAGAGTTTGTAGAAGACAATAATGTTAACTGTTTGGATTCTTTAGTATTTGAAGTTTGTGATAATGATGAGATTAAGGTTGAAATATTCCGTTACTTAAGCAGTCTGGGTTTGTAATAGATGATTAAGTCAATTAATGAATGGATTTTAGTACTCTCCATTGAAGTCCCTGAATCATGTTCAATTTTCCTCTCAATTAAATGCGGCAAAAGTCACTTGTCTCATTGCATCCATATGCGGAAGAGACTGAAGTTATGATGATCATTGCATCCAATTCAACCATCGTATCAATATAATCCTATCAAAATTAGGTGACTTCTCAAAATCCGGGATTAATGATGTTGTTAACCATCATTCAAATCCCAACTTTGCGCTAACAACTTCGTTGCATAACCAATAATTAATGTCTCATACTGTATACTATGAATATTTTATTTACTAAGAATATTTTATGTGGGTAATTTGAACAGTTATATCAATATTGTAAATTTACCTACAATGTTCTTATCTTTTGTATTTATTTTTTTTATCTACCAAAATTGTACACCCATGTAGATTCCGAAAGACGTTAAAAAAAGTTACTTTTTTTTTTATTTTGTTATTGTTTATTTAAACCCATAACAAGATCAGCTATTTCATAAAATATCATATATTAGAAATTGATAAAATTCAACGACATTAACAACATGGTTGAGTTCACAAGATAATTAGGTATTATAAGGGTTCACATTACTCTACAATAGTGAACAATTTTAAACATGAAAATACATTGCGAGCTAATTAATTATCTAACAACACTTAAATATATCAACATAAAGTTGCATTTCAAAATACATATTTGAGGACCATTGCCCATAACAATATTTCATTTAATCTTTTATGATCAGCAAACTCCACTCACAAGTTGTTCATCTGATAAACATAATCAAAACCGACAAAAAACAATCAATATCTGGTTAGTGACTTTACACAATTCATGGAAAAAACAAATAACATCACACATGAAAAATAATTGGAGAGATATCATATGTGGGCCATAATAAGGAAACCAACTTCATATTAAAGGGGCTAAATTTTATGTTGGCAACTATGTGTGTCAATCAATTACTCCCTCCGTCCCATATTATCTATCTCTTTTGGGTCCAAATAATCTAACCTTGACCATTAATTAAAAAAAACTATATAGAATTAAGGTTAACAAAATTTTATTTTGAAGAAGTTAAGTCTTATTTTTTCAAAACATTTTTTTTTAAGAATTTGATTGTATATATTTTTTCTATAATTAAAGGACAAAGGTAAGATTATTTTTACCAAAAAGGGAGAGCTAATATGGAACGGAGGGCGTACATATTTTGAAGAACAATCTGATATAAATAACCCTAACATTTTTATTCAAACATTGTCCTTGGGTTTGGGGAGATAGTTGCTTACCTACTTTAACGCGTAATTCCCATTCCGAATACTCTCTGAATTCAATTTGAACACAGGATGGGTGCCACATAATCCAGAATCCGCCACGTTTGAACTTAGAGCCCGTTTGGAAGTTTCTATAGAAAATAAAAAGGTAGAAAGTAAATTCTAAAATAGAAAGTGATTAAATTACATCAAAACAAACGGGCTCTTAGGGGGGGCCATAGTAGCTGAATTTGGGGAAGGGCATTTTCTCTAGGATTGTCCATGGGTCACCGTGAGTAAATTCAATTTCGCGAGTGTTGGTCACGATTAAAAGGCCGACATTATGATATCAGCATAGTTGTTTAACTCTCTCAATAAGTGCCTCATGCGTCTCGCTGTGCGAGTTGTACACCATGCAAGTGAACGGCTTGTAGCGGTCCCACATCATCGGCTCCCATATCATCTTTTGGTTCAACTTTCGTTTAACCATGCAAGTACCCATCTCAGCCGGTAGTTGTGGCAATGTTGGATCCATTTCGAAGTTAAACTTACCTTGTGTGACATCGAAGGATACCAAGATCTCAACGCTTGCGATAAAAACGTCAACCGCCACGGTAAAAGCCCCTCCAGCATTTTCGGCAAAGGAAGTTGCAAGTGGATGGACAAAACAGTTAAATTCAGCAACCTGGGTCGGTATCAGACTGCATGAACCCGGTCTTGCTATGGATACTCTGTATTCCTCGGCAACCTTAGCCACAGTGTTGGGCAAGTTGGCAACGGTATCGTGCATTATAGTGACTGCCACTGTATTTGCTAATAGCCTAGTATTGATCCTTCCGGACTGTGGAATCCGAGGCACAAAATTGCTGTAACTGATATAAGCCGTGTCAATTCCATCCTCCCTCACCGACGCATTCCCCTTGAGGCCAAGATTTTCAAAAGCATTATCCATGAGTTTGAAGTTATCCAATAAAAAGCACCACATTCCCTTATGGTCGAAGTTGACCTCTCCTAGCTGAGTTGATTTTTGGATGATCAAACGGCATGCAAATTCTATATCACGAATCAGTTTGTTCATGACATAAGCCTGCCCTTTTTTCATGCGAGTGATTGGTACACATGAAACAGAGACGCTGCTGGTTGCCATAGTTGCACCCCTTTTGTGAGTTTGGGATGGCCTGGTGATATTGATAAAATACTCTTCACTACCAAAAAAAACGAAAATAGATGATAAGGGTAATAAGCAATATATCTTGGCCAACAAACATGAAAGCAACTCTCCACTATTACTTTGAGGTCATAGAAGTAATATAAAATGTTGGTAGGTTAGGTTGGTAGGGTCGTCCTTGTGGTTGTATTTATAGGCCTCTTCTGGTAAGAACATCAATGGTGCCTACCCGATATTAACAACAACAAACTATTATTTTGGGCCTTTTAATATCTCCTTTTATTCCGATAATAACTTAAATTATTAGCAAATCATTTTAATGCAAATTTGTGTCCAAATCGTACTTCGGCCTAATTGTTTAGCACCATAATTTTTCTTTACATAATCATTAATACTACTGTATAGTTATTATTATTAAATTAATAGCAAAACAATCACACAAACAAGTTAAATGATCCAAACAACCAATATAAATGTTTACTCACATTCATCAAAGTAGCAATGAGAATGTCATTTTGGTCATTTTATGCGTTTTTTTTTGTAATTATTGTTGATGATGAAGGGTAGTTTTTTAAGTTTGATAGTAACATACCCTTGGTGGGTCCCGTGATCACAAACCTAAATTAGTTTTTTGGCTTATTGTGATATGACCCCATACTTATTTCTTTTTGGATGAAATTTAGTCATTCAAAAATAGATATCATACGCTTTCAGTCCTTTTTGCGTATATATATTTTTTCCGCTTAATGTAGTTAAGAGTATCTCCAAGGTGCTCACCATATTTTTACACCAATTTGGTGCAAAAACAGAATCTTGAAAGAATATTCTTGCATCAATTTTTTTTTCACTCCAACGTGTTGCACCAAATTTATGTTATAATTTTTTAACTTTTTATTATTGTTTCTACCATTAAAGTATGATTACACATTTACCCATATCCAACTCAAGTCATTCCTAAATCCTAATTTAATTTAAGTGCATTTTTCTATAATTGATTTTTTATATTATTATTTATTTTATAAATAATTATTATTTATACATTTTAAAATATATTTAATATTGGTCTCAATTTAAATGTCTAAATGATATTTCTCCAACAAAATATTTTCTATATTTATTTAAATTTAAATAATAAACTTTGTTATTAAATTAAATAATTATCACTTTAAAATTATTAAAAGGATACCAAAGTAATTAAAATAAAAGTCAAAGGACGAAGTTGTCATTTAACAACTTGGTCCCATCCATTTTTCATTTGGTGCAATGAATAGTGTTGCATCAATTTGGTGCAATACTATTTATCACACCAAATTTTTCTCCTCGAACAAATACAAATGGTGCTTTCGTTGGAGTTGATTTTTTGTGTTTTTAACACCAAATTAGTGATTTGGTGCTACATTGGAAATGGCCTAAGGTGTCTACTACAAGGTCATCTCATGACTGACAACTTTCAGGAAGGATTCAAAAGCAACTTATTAGGGTTAAAAAATTTTTTCTTTGTTCTATTTGTCCATTTAGGATACATAATAAATAAGTGACTCAAAACCTATTTATTATGTTCAAAGTTAAAAAAAGGTTCCGACATGATTTGGTTAGCTAAATACCCAAAAAAATCACTTATGTTTCGGTTTTTGGACAAAATAATCCCTAATGTTTCAAAACACGTACATATATTAGAATCTTTTAAATATATGTCTTACCCTTTTTTTTAAATATATTTCTTAAATGCCATTAACAACAAATAATTATATATAAGGGTTAATCCTTAATTTTAATATATTCCACATAGGATTTTAGAATGAAAATATAAAATTTAATTTCACTAGGCAAACAAGGAATAACATTAAAAACTGAAAAATGACACGTGTAATTACTTGGTGTATGGGGCACGGTGGGGCACAAAAAATGGGAGGAGAGGATTTTTATCCGTTACCAACGGAGTCTTAAGTCAAATGGCTACCGTGGCTCATATTTACAACGTAAGGGATTAGTTTGCCCATATAAAAAACAAACGGGTTAGGTTTTTCCCAATCATCAAAATCTAATGCATTGTTATGGTCTTTAGGATTATATATATATATATATATACATATATATTTTGACATATTCTCAGTCTGAAATATCTAATTCCTCAAATGTCAAGTTCAAGTTCTGATGATTTTTTCTGTTTTGATGTTTATCCATATACACCCCTCCCAACAGCCGAGAATTTTGTCGACAGAAAGGATCCCTTTAGTTCCTTAGGTCCACCGGGGACAGCATCTTTCTTTAGGAAAAGGTGGGAGGAAATCGCCCATCGGAAGTGGCCACTCCAGCCGGCGGTTGTGGATAGTTGTGGTTCATCCTCGCGTGCTTATCCAAACAATTACATTAAGCGCATGGCTGAAACAAGTGAAGTTGAGTTGATATTAGGTGCAAAGTATCGACTCACTCATAAAGCTTGGCTGGGTAAATGGGAAATTAAAAAAAAATTTAATTCAGAGTGCCGTGCTAAAAGGATTGCGCCTCTGCCATGACAATCCGTTGAAATCATGAAGTCTGACCCAACTAGCATTGAGAAGATCATCACCGCACTAGAGAATGAGAATTGCCAGATTCATGACCTGCTTAGAGATGATAATTCTTTTGCTGTTAGTCTAGGAGCCGAGTAGAGTTTGAATACCTAGATATGTGAATAAATTATGAAGTAGCATGGGTGTTGTGGAATTTGAAACTTTTTGAAATTTGAATGCCAGTGACTGAAAAATGTATTAAACTTTATTTCATGGATAAAGGTACGAGGTAGTAGGTCATTGCACTAACTAAGTTGATGTGTTAGCATATCGTTGATTGAATCAAAAATGATATTACTTTTCCACAATCTTGTCCATTGTTTGCTATATGAAAAACAAAAGATATTATATTATCAAATTATATTATATAAGTGACTAAATGATTTATATTGTAATTAACTTAAAGATGTGAGATTATCAAATGTTCTCAATCAAGCCTAGTATTTTTCTCATTTTTTTATTATTTCATTGATTAATTTAATTATTTTTTAGGGTTGATATGATTCCGCTGGTGGTATAAAATACATTGTTTTTTTGTTTCATTTGCAATTACCATAAACTCTTGCACAAAATTGTTTCCTTTGGCCATAATGAGATTCACATGGTTTTGGTGATGTTTTCCTGTTTGACAAGACAAATCAAAGAATTTCCTGTCCACTTAGTCCAACAATGCACGTGAATTGATAGTCTAGGACATTGCTTCCAAGTATATATAACCTACACTATAGGTTGTAGTATTATTGCCATCATATTTTTTAATTTTTGTTTCCTCCTTTGCCAGTACAACATGTATATAATATTTTAATTTAAATATGATAAGTAAGTATTCAATTTCTTGAACATGTGCAACGAATGCACCAAAACACCAAAATGGTGTTAAAAGTTGAAAAAATCAACTCCAACGAATGCACCATTTTTTAGAGAATCGATTACACCAAAATTGGTCTTGCTACAGTTGCGCACCATCAACTGTAGCAGCACCAAAATTTTTTTTAATGTTCTTTTGATATTTTTGAAGTTTAAATACTTCAAATGAAACAATAAAAAAAATATTATTAGAAATATCTCATTGAAATCTTTAAAATGAGATGCATATTGAATATATTTTGAAATATATATTTAAAAATTATATATATTTATTTTTATTGTAAAAGTTTATTATTAATAATTTAATAGTATAAAACTATAAATGATGTTTTGGTGTGAAACAGATTGGAGTGAAAAAAAATATTTGGTGTAAGCATATTCCAAAAGGATTCCATTTTAACACCAAAATGATGCAAAAAATGGTGTTATACATTGTACATGCTATTATTTTATTTCATATTTAGGGTTTACTTTGGATCATTTCAAATTAAAAATATTAAAAATTATTAAAGCAAAGAAAGATAGATAGTTTAACAGGTCAAAATTATTGAAGCAAATAAAGATAGAATAGTTTAACAGGTAAGTATTTTGTTGCTTTTGCTTAATTTACCCCATCTGAAAGCTTTAACTCTTGGGGAAAGAGATTATTCATTTCCGAATATCAGTCCTCCATTGGTAGTCCTCCTTCATTCCTTGAGTATTTCGTGTTTTTTTGTAACTGACTGAGTTCACCGAAATTATTCAGATGTCAGCGTTTTCAACTGGGTCGGATGTTCCAGTATTTAGCATATCAGATGGTTCAGATCATATTCACGTGGATGCTCATGCGTCTGATAATCTTTCGGGGGTATCGAGTAGGGTTAGCTCACATTTTTTGAATGCACTTGACTCCTTCTACATTTCATTCAATCCCACGTCAGCTAACTTGGAGCGTTTAACATTGGTATTCTTATTGTTGTCCTTTCTTACTGACCCATTTTCGTTGTACATATTGAATTATTAATGATTGTCTACCATAACAACTCTCTTCCACAGGTTCTTCCTTCCAAAGCGTTGCCATTTTTTAATACGAATTTGCCCGCTGATACTGTCATTGTAGATCGCCACGAATCCACCACTGCTGTTAAGCTCTGTCTTATTGATGGTCAAATAGTAATCACTGATGGTTGGCATGAGTTTTTGGTTTCTCATAACCTTCAACCGAGAGACCTTTGTTTCTCTGTCTCTGATGATCAGTCCATGTTCGTCAAAATTCACTGCCTATGTCGCACCGAAGTTGTGGATTTCCCTAGTCGTGGTGTCCACAATAATTGTGTTGATAATATCAATAATGACTTCAGCATTGGCGTAGTTGAACGTTCTTCGCCCTCGGTGAATGGGCAAGCGAGAAAACGGTGTGCCCTCGTCGTCGTCAACCTCTGCCGTTTCTGGTTTGCTTTTGCAGATCCAGACACTCCTAGAGACGCACAACAGTTCCGATCAAGTTATCCATCTTTTGCTCGATGTTTGACATCCAGAAGTGACTTGGGAAAAGAACTGGTTTGTAAACTGTGATTTTCTCATGTCCTTTGATTTGTTGCCTTCCTTCAAATGAATGCATGCATTAAAATAAATGCCTGATAATTCTTGTTTATTGGTTGGTAAATCGGTCTAAGTTTGGATTTCATTATAAATGAATTAAAAATTACTTATACAATCTAAAGAATGTTATAGTGTTTGCCTACCAGTGACATGATTCAATGCCTGATAACTAATTAAGCACATGATAGTTCAATTATGCATTATGTTTTGGCTTCGACTTCATTTTGTTGCTAAAATTTCTCTAAATATTTTTTAGCATATCCCGAGCAACCTTCGTTCTGTCCTTCCTAGGGGATGCACAATCGTCAAACTTAATGTTGTCGGAGGCCATACATCGACGGTTCTCTGCTACAACAATGAAGGTGGTCTATTATTTTCTCATGGGTGGAGACTCTTTGTTGTGGCCAACGATTTGACTTTAATGGATTCATGTGTATTTGAGATCACCAGACACAAAAACATCAGTGTTCACATCTTCCGCTTCTCAATGTGCAACGAATATTGAGGTGTTATTATTATGCATTATGTTAATTCTATATATAGACCTTGTTGTTTTCTATCAGCACCATCTCTTATGGTTTTTTTTCCTAATGTACTCTATATTTTGGTTACCAACGATTGATAATTGAAGGGGGGAGAAACAAAAGCCCTAAAACTATAGTAATAAATAAATTGTACTTAATATATATATTGTCTTTTTCTTCTAATATTTTGAAATTAAGGTTTGAAGGAAGTAAGAAAATATGTAAATGCAACCATCATAAAGCTAGTATACATCAGATGAAGAAAATGCACGCAATTTTTTCAAAGAATCAGCAAAATAGAAGGAAAAATATATACTACCGATCATACTTGCAACTTTTATAACTTGTGAAATTTGTGCTCAATATGACACTGGTGGCAACGATTGCATTTCTTTACATTCAGGACATTACGCTTAGGCAACCCCGGTTGAGTCAATTTTGATTTTGATCTATGTTTTGATCTAATTGAGGGCCAATAATGGTCAAGTTATGATTCATTTTGAATTAATTTTAAGAATTTGATGATTTGATTCCAATAAATTCTTAATGACTAACCAAAAATTTGAAACCGATTCATATGCAATTATTTCCCACAAAATGCCTATCAATATTCAATATAGCGAAAAAACTATATTATTCGCGTTATTACACTGACATCGAATAAAAACACCTCAATGCTTTGCTTCCATATCAACATATGATTCCATTTCAAAAGATAAACAATTCTATAATGATTTTCACATAGCATCAAGGATAATTCTCTTTCTAAATACCAAAAAAAAAGTGACATTCAAACGATTTACAATCAATAAATCAGTCTTAAAACTAAACTCGAAACCGTGATGAAGGGATTATGGAAGTTAATTCATTTGCGGGATAAGGACACCAATGGCCGCATGTCCGTTCAAGTTGTCAAGGATATGATACTTGTTTAACCTTTTACGAGCCACTGCTTTTCCTAAAACCTAAACCCGGAAATAGTACTATCAACACCGTCACCTAAACTATAACCATATACGTCAATACTATAGGAGGAATCATCAATAACTGGACATTTCATGGGATCCATTACTCTGCATTGTCAATGGATACATTAGGCTCAAATCTAACAAAAAGCACCTCAGAAAGGATGGAGTTTTTTATTCAATATGCCCTTTGTTGATGATTCCTTCTATAGTATTGACGTATACGGGTCAAGTATATGCGTCGGTGTACATAGTACTATTTCTGGGTTTAGATTTAGATGTATTATTGATAGGTCAAAATATAATTCCAGAAGTAGTATTATATACACCGCCACAGGTACTTCAAGCGTAAACGCCAATACTATAAAGGAATTATCAATAAGGGCATATCAAATTCAACTTCCTCCTTTCAGAGGTGCTTTATTGTTAGATTTGAGTCTAATACATAAATTGTAAAAGGATGTAGACTAATGTACCCTATGTATAAATACGAATGTTAAGACATATTATATAGAACTGCAACAGAAACACGTATCCGACAACGTCCGTCACCACCACATTGATCTAATGAGACCTGCAAAATTTTATTACCATGACATTAATTAGACAAAAGTATTAACAATACTACATCTTAATTAAATTTCATAATTTAATGATATAGTCTGTTAATAATTAAGTAATTATTTACAGAAAAAGTAACAAAATAACTGGTGCCACGCTTGTACGTCGGCACTGCCCATGGCATGCCACCCTCCAATCGTGGTTTATATAAATTACCGGGCGCGCCCCCCCATATGGCGGCATACCATGGGCAGTGCCGCCCAATGATGGCGGTATGCCATGGTTTGTGCCGTCTTAGTAGGACTACACGGCTAAATTTTATAAATTAAAATAACAAAAAAACAAAAATAAAATCATACACTCTTACCAATTTGATTCGCAGTGGGGTCACGAGTGGAATCTAACATGATTTTCAATGTTTTATTTTCAGTTTGAAACGTATAATGTTAGAAGGAAATGGATTTTTTAGTTTTTTTTTTAATGAAAAAGGTGCGATATATAAATTAAATAGAAGAGTTTACAAATCTAGGAAGGATTTTTTAGTTAGACATTTGAAGATTTTAGTTTCAAAGGAATTGAAGCCAAATGCAAATGTGTAAGAAGGGTGCGGCATTTAGCAAAAAGGGCGATCTTTAGGAATTTCAATTGCATAACAGACCTTTTGCGAAAAAAAAAACTAAAATCGGGTACATTAATGTGTATCGGGTCAACCCCAGATCGACATGCTTTAACAGTTTAACTTGTTATATAAAAAAAAATAAAAAACTCATGCGGGTCCTATTGATATTTGTTTGGTTTAAACGTTGACAAGACCATGCATAGAAGATGCATGTTTATTGGGAATCGTTCCTATTTGTTTAAATTATTAGGAAACTAGGCTTAAGGTGAAAAGACAAATGAGTGTCATGCATTGGACAGAGTTTTGATAAGAAAACTCAAGTACCTTTGATGGATGACCGAATTGAAAATTGCGCATGGCCAGCTTTTGAAAATTGGGAATTGGGTTTACACATTAAAAGGCTGACATTTTGATTTGATATTTGCGTGATGCAGTTTTCGACTGTGCCTATATCACGTTGAACTGAGTGAGCTGCAGGTATAGGTTGATGAATCAACCATTTATTGTCATTATAGTTGAACAACAAATGAAAAACAAAGGAAAACAAAAAATTAAAGTTAAGGGTTAAATCGATTAAGATCTAATTCTGAAAGGACTAAAAAATACAAAGTTACAAAGTGGTAGTGTCGTGTTAACGAATAATCCAATGAAGAAATGTATTTGCTGGTGGAAATGTTGAAACATCTTGACTCCCTTCTTATTAAAACACTTCATGAAACTAGTCAATAAATTTTAAATTTCGGGTCCTGCATTAAGGTGTTGATCATGCATTAACCTTCTAGCGACCGTAAAATAAATTCAATTATACTTGTAGATCGAACATGACCTTCATATTAAAGACTCTTCCATCCTATATTATTTGTCCGTTTTGGTGAGAAATAATCATACCTTTGACCTTTAATATATATACAATCGAATTTTAAAAAAAAATGTTTTGAAAAGTTTAAGATTTAAATTAATCAAAACATAATTTAACTTCCTTATTTGTATATATATTTTTTATAATTAATTGTCAAAATTAGGAAACTTTTACCCAAAATGGACATATAATATTGGACGTAGGGAGTATACCAGAAATAATATTTTCGGGTACTTTGGGAATTATTATTTGAAATAGAACCATCAAATGATAAATCTTTAAGAGGGTTCAGCAGTATAAATTAAAAAGTTTATGGCTCCCTTGATAAATATTTCCAATTTCCAATTATGTTGGTTAGTTGCGGTAGGGACAATCAAGGGTAATTTTGCTGCAAATTACCTTAAATGACATTGGTTGCCAACGTAAATAACAAAAATTGCCAATCATGAATTGACAAAATTACCCATCAACAGTTGCTATTGTATCCATACACTGCTTTGAATCTCTTGTTAGCTTTTTTGTATTTTCCAATATTACTAGCATTGTTTATTATTATTATTTATATACGTTTGTTGGTTTCCTAATTAAAAAACTAAATATTTATATATAAGATATATAACAACAATATAATAATAATCGTGGCCTGCTCTAAATCAGGAGGTCTCCATATATAACGGTGCGGTCTTTGCACTGAATGTGGGTTTTGTTGTGTGAGCACTAATCATTTTAATTATTTATTCAATTGGTTTACACTAAATGTTTTGGTTTTTATAAAAATATTGTGGGGTGTTTTTAAAATTATTTGTAAATACATAGCATGCATACTTCCTATGCAATTGGGAGTCATGATCTTCTGATTCATGTATTTGGAGAAGGATGTAAGTTTCCAAACTAATTTTGTATTATCAACTAATCTTATTCAAAGTCAACGTGAGCATATCATTTTTCTATGAAAAACAATGATTCTACAAATTTTTAAAAAATCATCTCATTACTTGATAATTTAATAAAAAACCATCCCATTACCTGATGCATATTATCATTTGTTAATATGCAATGGTTTGGGATGTGTAAGAATCCCGGCTCGGATCATTTATTCATCGTCTGCCCTTCATCTCATCCCGTGGGAAGCATGTATTTGATCTTGAGTTTGTTGAAAAGTTTTTCAATATTTTTTAGAAACGGGGCAACTTTATGCACAAATATCAATGGCCCTATTCTTAAATATAGTGAAAACCTTCCAATGTCAAGTTTGCAGATGGATCCTTAAATCATATGAAGAAAAAACTGCAATTTGACATTTGGATTCTTTTTTTATAAAGTTGTTAACCTTATTATGAGATCAATAACGTTATATTACAAATTGCTTTAAATGTTATCAAAATTGTGTTACATCACATATTTACTAATGAGAATTATGAGAGGTGATGCAATTACCATGTAGCAAGGCCGGCCGAAGGGATACAACTCAGTTGGCGACCACTCCCTGATATTTGATGAGGAATATGTTATTTTTATTGGAGTGACGATGTACCAATGTATACTTCATATGCTATAGTGCTATGAAGTATGCAGCTGTTATTTTTTATATTTTTGTTCTGCGGCAATATGATACGAAGTTTGTTTAGATACTCCTTATGCTATTTGCTGCCTCTACTCAAGTTGTTTGTCAATATGTATTGATTTATTCTATTTTTTTTCCCAGTGGTGTAATGCAAAAGATTATTCCATACTAGTTTTTTTGGGGAAATATATATATATATATATATATATATATCAATTTCATATAAACTTACCTCCATCATGTTTAAGTTAGCCCCGTACTGTATTCCATTGTTGCCGGTCTACTCAAATAGATCGTGTTGCAGAAAATATTATGGTTACATCGATCGTTTGACTCTAAATCATAAGACACATGTTTAATTTCCATACAATATCCACTTCAATTTTGGATACGATTATAAAGACATAAGCCAGATTTTGAAGCATAAACAAAACAAACGAATTAGAAAGCACAGCCTCTGAATATATAGCATTAAGTTTTGTGAATGTAATATTTGCCAGCATTAACATAGAGCCATATCACTATTCCTAATTTCTAAATGGATTTGTGATAAATAAATAAATGAACAATTATAAATGGGGAAAAATGATGGAAGTTAATCTTATCCGTTGATTTCAATCTATCCAAGGACCCATAGAGGGTGTATAACAGTATCTATTCGGTCTCCCTATTGTTTCACAAATTGTTTTTGGGTCATCTCTATATAATATATATATATATATATATATAAAACCGATCAAAACAATTTCATCACGAGTAACTCCAATATTTCCTTCTCGATCTGCCATACATACGCGCTCTCTCTAAAATTTGCTGAAGCTGGGCCGCATCCACTCGCCGCCGACGACAAAATCCTCCGAGAAACATTGTGATGGGGAAAACATATGTTGTCTATGTAGGCTATAAGCCGGGTCTATATGAGACATGGGCAGAAGCACACCAACATGTGAATGGATTCAGTGGTGCAATGCACAAGTCATTTGCAACGCGTGCACAAGCGGAACAGTCATTTTTGGAATATTGTGGATTGGCTGATAACGACGTCGATGTTTTTCAAGCCAATAAGCCAACTGATAGGGAGAAAGTTGGCTTTAGTTGGGCGATTGTTTTGATTGCGTTTATTCTGGGTGTGATTGTTGGTAGAAATACTGTTGTGTAATGATTCAAAATGTAGTGATTAAATGAAGTATAACGTTTGAATCTGACATTTAGTGCAACACGCTTATATATCAGATATCAGAGTATTAAAGTTCGAGGTTTGCCTAACATGGCTTCAAGAAATTGTCATTTTAGCGTATCCTTTCTTCTACTATCTTCATTTGCCATTATCCAAATGGCCTGATGTGCGTGTATAAAATCTAAGTTGGCCTTTTATTATCTAGGTGGCTATTTTGCAAATTTATGTCAACCCTAATTTTTTTTTCTTTTTGCGTTTTAATTTTATGTTTTCCTTGTTTTTATCCTGTTCTTCTTCCCTTCTCACTTTATTCTTGGAGACCACCTTAAGCCATCACTTGCAGCGCCGGTAACCAGGATTCAGTTAGTTTGCCACCAAAGCCTATAACTAAGATGATTTCAACTGCTCTTGAAAAGTTTGGTATAAGTTTTCCTTAAATTTGCTTGTATTTTTATAGATCTAATAAAGAAGACACACCCATGCCAAATATTGTTTCTCCGGACAATTTCCAATCAAAACCCCCTACATTGATTTTTAATCATTTGTTTTCTTGCTCCATGCAAAATTTAATTTGTCAAACTATAAACACTACCACCTTTGCAACCCCAAAAATCTCATTTTCTTAATCTCCCAAATATAGGCTTATATGAAGATATTCAAGAAATCAAGGTGTCTTTATGTTTTTTTTTCCTTTTGCATATACAAAATTTTGGATAAATTGCTTGAAATGATGCATCTCTTATATGGAATTGCATTTCTTGGGTTCTTTGGATTTTGAAGTGTAAAGTTTTCTCTGTTTGTGTTCATACTTTTTTTTTTCTTATTCCTTATATTTTTCAAATTTTTAAATTTTCTAAAATTACTCTCAACTTATTTTATATTTTTATTTTTGAATAGTTGATGTCTGAATTTAATTATTAGCTCAACACGTTTGTTTGTTACAGTGCTAACGGTGTGTGTATTACACAGTCTCATCTCCATTACACTTAGGCTCTAAATGGCTTGATTTGCAAACATGAGACCTAAATTTTAGCCATTTAAAGTCATGGGCTTAAATTGAGCAACTTGTCAAAGTTTTAGACTCGAATTAGATTTTTGGCCGAATTATTGAATATACATAAAGCGCTAGGTCTTTGTAAATAACAAAGATGTTGATGAGTTCACTGAGGAAAAAAAAAATTCAAAATGAACACAATAAAGAAAAAAAAAGGAAAACAACCAAACAACTAAACAACAACTAATAAAATCAAATTTTGTTTAGGATATTTATTGTTTCAATAAAATCAGAATGGCATTGGTTGATGGGATTTAACACACCCTTGCTGTTAATGATTTGACAATACACATAGGGAAAAAAAGAAATCTATACAATATATTCTGATTTGACAATAATGCCGAAATATCAAATCACCCTATATAGTTTCTGAGATTTGCTTATTTCAACTAGTGTCATGAAATCAAATAAAGGTTGTTTACTTTTGGATGGGACAAAATCAATCCACATCAAAACCTTTTCCATAAATTGATTATTCAACTATAGGTTCATTAAAGTAAATTGCTTTATGGATTTCCATCACCTTTCCATTGTACTCCTATTAGTTAAATAAATAAAGGAGTAGGTATTAGAATTAACTGTAATAATGAGTCATAGAGGCTCAATTGACATCTTTTATTCATATAGTTAAACCGAGCCTTACACTATGGTTTGCTTAAATAGTAATCGTCTTAATAGTTAATCTTTATATGCCATTTATGAAATGAATAAATATAAATGACTACTGAGAAAATATGACTTTTTTCAGATTGAATAACAAAACAATTTGATATGGTACTCCCATTTTGGACCGTGGATTACAAAAGGCAATAGGGGATATTGCATTAGGTAGTACCGAGGAGATTTAACTCACATTAGCAATGGCGCTTCAATAGCCACCATAATCTAATATGTGCTTATATTACAAAATTATCACCATCAAATTGGACCACCATAGTTGTGTATATTAGTAGAATTAACCCATTAAACATATAATATGACCATCTTCCTCTATTGAACAACGATGGATAAAATAATATTAACTTGACATAGGTCCAGTTAATTGAGCGATGATCCATTTGCAATCCAAGCATCAATGATATCGGACAACCTTTGTTCACTTGAGCCCCCATCATCCCCATCATCAGAAGAGGATGAAGAACTTGCACTACCAACACATATCGACATTGGTGGAATAATGACACCTGAAAATCCACCTTGATCTGTCGGATTAGCTTGATCAGACGAACCAACATCATGATGATCATCTTCATACAATATTTGTTGACCAGACCGAAATTGCTTTCGTGGGACAAGGACAGATCGGCTCCTATTGTACGTGGCTTGCAAGGGCTTGGGACAAATGCCGAGATCAATCTCCAAACACTTAACCCGTCTGTCTAATGCATCAAATCTATCCTTCACCTGACCTAATTCTTTCTCAACGATACCTTTATCGATTAAAGCCTGATCATGAACAGCAATTAGTGAGGCATACATGCTCTCAACTCCTGCCTTCTCAGAGGCCAGCTTATCATATCGAGACCGTAGTGCTCCAAGTTAGGCAATCAGGTTTGCCCTATCACAAACAATATCCTTGTTAGTAGAACTTAACAAGAAATTGGACTTTTCAGACTCAACAAGTTGACACCTCAATGCTTCAACTCTGGATTCAGCATCAGATGCTCTTTTACAAATTGCGCTCTTCTCCTCCCCGTAACCCGCCATCTGCAATCGCTATTATTCTAACTGTGGCTGCAACTCGCTTAGCAAGGCTTCAAGTCGGACCCGCTCTTGGTATTGGAACTGCCTGTCACGCAAAACAGCCTCGAACTTCTCATTCAACGCATCAATCTGATGTACAAGACTGTTCTCTCTGTTGATGAGGGTTTCGGCTAATGCGGAGAAGTTTGGGCACCACGAAAGGCGGTGCTGCACACGCCGAACAAGTTGTGTGATGTCATGTGTAGGCTGGTTATGTGGGGGAGGTAATCTTGGTGCCGGTGATGGGTGCTCGGTCGTCAGCAAATCTTAAAAATAAAATCCTAACAAAATCCTAACTAAAGCAGATAGGGCAAGTAGGGGTCGAACCCACAGAGAGAAATGTTATTTATCTTTTTCTTAAATCAATCAAATAAATTAAAGAGAATTTTTATAGTGAAATTGAATCTAATCTAACTAACAATTAAAATTAACTAAAGAAGCAATCAGGAAAATTAAAGAAAACAATTGATAGGAAAACAATAAATAATCAAGAAAACAATTAATAAAAACCTCCAACATAGAATTAATATCTCTCTTGACAATTATAACATGGATCATTGATATCTAATAATTATGAAATCATAGAATAGCTTGTTGGAATTAAATCCTAAATTACCTTAATTAGATAAGATTATCGGTTAAGACTTAAATTACCCATTTTACTTCCTAACAAATTAATTACCGGTTAAGGCTTAAAGATTCACTAGGAAACAAAGCATTAAGAACTAGTAATTTACAAGCACAAAGAGTAATTTCTCACTCAAAGTTCCTTATCTCTCTTGGAAGGAGTGGTTAATTCTCAACCAATTGCTACAAACAACCAAGCCTGGACTATTAATCCTCGACTTGATCTAGCTAATGCTAACTTAATTTGTCAAGAAAGTGCCGGCTCAATCAATCAAAACAAGCAACATAGAATTAAAACAGAGATCAAAGGAATACTCTAACAATTATCATATATAAGCACAAAAATCTCACCAATATATAAGTCAAGAGATCAATTAAATTCTACATTGGAGAAAAGAAAAGGATTACTCACTCATGAATTGAGTGAGCATCCAAAGAATAAGAAGAAAAACTTATCTTATGGATGGAAGAAGAGGGGGGCGGCGGCACAAGGGCTTTTTGTCCTCCAAATCTTCAATAATTCTACCAAATACAATTTCTAGATCTACATGTACTAAAAACCTAGACCTAAGGTGGCTATTTATAGTGGAAATAACCCTAGGAATTCCAATCCTAACTTGGAAAGAGGTCTAAGTCGGTTTTGGGTCTAACTTAGACTCCAAGTTGGATTAAAAGTCTTCCTAGAGTAGAATCCAAGTTAAAATAGGATCTTGAAAAAATCCTGACTTCGTGCAGAGACTTCAACGGCATTTTCAGGCTTGAAGATGGCAGAATTGGGTCTTGGACTTCAAAATAAAATTGTAGATCTCGGAGTTAGCTTTCCAACGAGTACTCATGGGCTTCAAACGGAGGTCTGACCAGAAAGTTATGATTTTTCTACCAAAACTGCGCTGAATCCTAATCCTGTTAGGACTAGAATCGGGAATCTACGGGATTTGGATATTTTCTTGGATATATGAGTCATTAATTGGGATTTTAATTCCAATTAATGTCTTATATGGGTTGAGTATTTTCCCATATAAAATATCCAAAAATACCAAAGCTTAAGGGCTTATTCATGACTTGTCTTCAATCCTTCGTGATTAAAGCTCTAATCTTCAATCCTTGCTCCTTGAAATAATTCTTCAAAGTCTTCAAATCTTCAAAATTATCTTCAATGAATCTTCAAACACGAGTTTCGAATCTCCAAATCTATACTCAAAATTGCTTTGATAAAATCTGTGTAAAAAGTCATCAAAATAGCTCCAAAAGAAGTGAAAAATAACAATTTCTCAATTTCACATCTCTTAAGAACTCAAAACACAAATGTTATCAAAATAGCATATAATTAAGCATAAATAGATCCAAAAACATAATAAAAATAGCCATAAAAATAGGGTTGTTTTTGGCTCAATCAATGGGTTTGTTGTAGTCGACGGTGATTGCCCGGCAGAAGCCATTAGCAAAGATGAGGGACAAACAGAGAGCTTTGAGTGAAGCTAACCCTACACACAAACAAGGGGTGAATGTTAGTGCAGCCTAAACAAATTGTAATTGCTTAATTATGTATGCATTAGGCCTGCATGGCGTTCTGTCAAATCGTAAGGTACTATTTGACGCGGGAAAGGGTCGGTCATCGAAAGGGTAATGGGAAATTGTAATAAAAATTTCAAAGTTATTTTCACTATGTATTTAATTCTGGCTAATGCCAGCTTTTTTAAAACATATCAAACAATCCCATATACTTTTAGCCCACAGATGGTCATTATATGCCTTCAAATCCTTGTTATTTTTTTACGCATTGTTTTGTTATTATTTTTATTTGGTACCGAAGCATTTATTTATATACATTATATAAATATAAATAATAAATAATGAAATTCAATTTGCCTATGGCCGTCGGCTTAAGATTGATTATTCAACTATAGGTTCATCAATTATGGGTTGGTTCAATTGTATGATGATTTTGTACATGGATAAGGATTTTATTATATTATAATTTTAAATGGGCAGAACAATCTTTAATTTCGTTTAAAAGGGTAATCAACTGGGTATAAACAAAGATTTAGTCCATTATCCATATTTGACATGGAATATTTATATTTTGGAATAAGCTCTTGATGAGAAATAAAGATGACTATGTCAAGGCTCACCTTACCCACATTTTTTTTTGTCAATAATAAAGGAAGGATTTTATTCATTATTTAATAGAGACAAAGGATAAGAATAAATTAATTCGATGTGATGTACCATAAGGGGCCCACCTTTGCTAGTCAGAAACCGTCATGATGATGTAGGATTTGATGAGAAATTGCATGTATTGAGTTCTCTTGTCCTTCATCTCCTGTGGCGTGGATGTGTTGCAGAGAGATGGGTAACATATGTCATGGGACCCGCCCCGAAGAAAGGGGCACTGTTTTTTGGAATTTGGGGGTTGAACGAAAAGGGAAAGCCCAAGCGGCCAATAGGGATCTCAATTGGTAGTATATATGATAGGGCTTATGGCAAAACCCAACCCATTTTTTAAATCAGGTTATGATATTGTATAATCAGGTTACGGTAGGGTGTGTAAAGTATTTTTAGTACCCGTGATTGGTTCGGATAGCATATTGATAATGAGCTTAGGGTACACACTACCCGAACCCGGTGACTACTTACTTATTTGAATATTAAATAGTTGTTTATATATTATATTTGTTCACATGAAAAACACCCGTGTAATTAAATGAAATGTATGGTTAAAAACATATTGTTCCCATTGGTTTGACATTACTACAAGTTAATGTTAAAGTTACTAATTTAATTGTAATTTATTTATTAATACTTATTTATTATAATGCAAAAAAATATTCGAGCGAACTTTTATTTTTATCAGATTATGGTACGGGTAGTTGTCTGTTATACGGGTAGGGTATGGGTAGTTATTTTAAAAATAATGGGTCTCTTACAGGATCAGACAAACAATGAACCGGACGGTTAATTAAATTGTTTGATTTTACCATTAAACCAAAATTAAAATCAATTATATTTATTAATTTTAAAGGGTTTAGTTGTAATTTAATTTACTAGAAGCCAAATGCCTAAATCCTAAATGCCCAGCCAGCCCTAATCCAGTTTTGTCTTCACTCATTTCTCAAGTCTGAACAAAAAAAAATATTAAGGTTTAGTGCTTTCTGTTCGACACTAATATCCCAATTTTCGAAAGTTAGGGTTCCTCCCTTCCAAATCAACTCTTCAAGCTTCAATTAAACTTCAAGAGCTCAATTTTCTTCTTGGAAGACTAAGGTAATGGGTTTTATTTAAATTATTATAAAGTAAGCTATACCTACACTTCTTTGTCTCTGTATCCACATTGGCTCCAAAAACTCGATCTTTTAGAATGTTCTCCACTCCATTCGAACCCGATTTTGCTTCCCCTTAGTCCTCTTCCTCTTCGGTTGCTGTTCGATTTGCTATGAGTATTTTCTCTGAATTTCAAATTTTGGATTTGTCTGTTTATTTAATATGTACAACACTACTGATTGAAAAATTAGATCCTTGTTTTGGGTAATTAAAGTAGTTTATTTTAGTGTGATTATTATAAAGAATTCAGGTTAAAATTGTATTGTAAGTGTTTGTTTGGGTTCAAAAGACTCGTGTCTTTGAATAAAATGTGACTATAATGTAGGCTTTGAATCCGATTCCGGTTTCATCATTATTAGTTTCAAGAATGAATAAGCTTTAAGCATTACAACTTAGAAGAATCTTGTAGTTTTACTTGGCTTGATTGAGCAGATATATGATTCATTTTCTTACATCCGATTCATGAGTAGTATTCATTGATTTTTTAGATAAGAAAAATTTAATTTTCTCTTATAAAGTATATTATTGTTGATGAAAATTTCCTTATGCACTTTTGGTGATGAGCTTTCCCCTAGGAGTAATGCACATTGTATTGACACCAATTTGAGTCCATGGCCCCCTGTAAACTGTGATTGAATTTGAGTGTGAGTGCACATCCATGGTGGTGGGATATTGAAGACTTGAAGTTGTTGTTAAGTGTGTCTACTATTCTGATTTTTTAATATAAAGCTACACCTTTCAAACTGACTGTTAACTGTGATTTGTGAACAATTAATTAAGTTTACTCTTTCTAAACTATATTATTTAATGTTAAATTAGCATTTTAGCTATATAGAATCTATATAGATCTTGGGTTAAAATATCTTATGAGTTATAAATGCAGAAACCCGGCTACAACCATGGTTCGGCGTAGGAGTGCTCCCAGAGCATGGACTGATGACGAATCTAGGATTTTAGTTGACATGATGCTGTGTATTGGAGATGTTGGGGAACGTTGGGAGGAAAATATTGAGATGTTGCCAATTATGCTTCAATTGGGGAACACCGATCTCCGCCTAACGCAAGACCAGGTTGAAGAGAAAATTAATTCATTGAAAATGGAGTACTTTCAGCTGAAGGAGATGTTGATGTCTTCACTGTTACACTGGGATGAGGTGAATCACATGGTTAAGGGAGATCCAGAAGCATTGGATTTGTGGTGTAGGGTAAGAGACTATCCTAAAATTGTTACATTGTTAACTGAATTTTTACGAATAGTAATAAATACAAATATTTATATATAAATGGATATATATATATATGCATAAATATATATTATATATATAACAATCACAACAAATTTTTATGCAGGAACACCCTTATTCTGTAAGGTTCCGAGGAAAACCTATTCCCCTATATAAGGACTTGGCCTGTCTTTTTGATGCGGAGACGAACATCCCAAGTAATGATATTGATGATTCAGATTTGGTTTAGGGTTCCATTACGGTTTCGCAATTGAGAGAGATAATTATATCTACCACTATTCAATAAGTGGAGAGATCAACTGATTTAGGAAATTAAATATGTATGGATTCAACCCTTCACCAAAGCATAATGTGTAATGGTTAAAACGTAGACTTGGTTTTAATGAAGGCTGTTTTCGTTGTTTATACAGTATGCAGCAAATTTGTCATTTAATTTTTTTTTGTTTTAGTAGAATATATCCATGTCCTTTAGAATATATTCCTTTGGGTTCAATGTCATTGTATGAAAAAAATATGAAGAATATATTCGATTGAATATAATGTCAGTGTATGACAAAAAAAAGCAGAAGAATATAATGTCATTCAATATAATACTCGCTCTGTTCCGAATCGAATGGCGACATTGATTTTTTTTTTTTGTGTCAAACGACGTCGCTTTTAACCATGAGTAATGAAAATTTGATATACAATTAAGATTGTAAAAAATATGTTTGCAAATTTTGAAGTCTTAAATCTTCCCAAGATGATTAAAACAAAATTGTAAACAAGTATATTGTTTGAATAAATAATGGTCAAAGATGGCTTTGTTTGCCATTAAAAAAGCAAATGTGGCCATGAAATTAGAAACGGAGTCAGTATATTAGTCCTTTCATATCTTTTCTTTGCATTGTATTGTCATTCAAGTCTCTGAAATACAAATTATATATTTTCTTCGTTTAGTGTACTGTCAATCAAGAATCAAACTCAATTATACCCTTGTAATTGTAACCTTACTATTACTGCAACCTGCTCCAACCATTGGATTAAAAGGAGGATATTCTTTCTGACCGTTGGTTTGAATAAGTATCTCTCCATCCCATATCCAATGCAAAATCTATATAAATAACTTGTTTCTACGATCAAACTAAATGCATCCTTTTTCTATTACAATTTCATCTTTGTAAAAGTAGGTTTCCACCATCAAACCAAAACAATATATTTTCTACTACTTCTTTGAGATACCTCCAAAATGTCAAGTTCAATGATAGGTGAACAGTCTTCATATACAGCACTTAATGCATCATATTCGAATGATGAAGATCGAACCCTATGCGAGACATATATTGATATTTCTCAACAGACGATTACTGGAACAAATCAACGTAGTAATCAATTTTGGTCTCAAATTGTGAGTAAATATCATGATTTGTTACCACCACATATCAGAAAGGTTCGAACACAAAGATCTCTGCAAACTCGAATGCAAGTGATACAAGCAGCTGTTACTAAATTAAGAGGATGCGTCATACAAATGGGGAACTTAAATCCAAGTGGCGCAGAAGAACAAGATATTGTAAGTACTTTATAAGTTTGATTTTTTTCATAGAAGTGCAAATTGTTATTTTTGGTGAGTCTCGTATAAGTTATAACATTGTTATTTTTAATGACCTTATTTTTCAGTTAGATCGAGCAAAAGCTATACAAACACAAGATAAAACGTACGAAAATGGATTCGAATTTGATCATGTCTGGCATCTCATTAAGGACATAGAGACTTATGCTGCTGGTAGCAAGCAAACTCCTAGCCGGAGACAACGAAGTCATTGTTATGAAGTATCTCAAGCAGACTCCAATAGATCAGGAAAGTCAATAGGTGCATCATCGTTTGCTATTGATTTCAATGACGACTTTGAAATCGAGGGCCAATTGACTTACGATAATTATGCAATGGAACGTCCTAGCGGGATGAAGAAAGAAAAAAAATGAAGAGAAAACAAAATGAGGAAATGAAATTTTTTTTTGAATCTGTTAGAGAAGAAAATGAAGAAATTAAAGGAATAATCCAAGGGGCCGATGTCCGATTGGAAGAAAATCAAGGTCTGCTCCAAAAAATTTATGAATTGCAATTATTAAAAGCACAAAATGAGTCAAAGAAATTAGAGATGCGAGAACGGTGGGAAGAGAACAAGATTCTACTTATAGATTTAGATGCTATAAAAAGCCCAGCAGATCGTCAAGCTCTGTCCATTGAAAAAATGAAAATTCATGCAAAAAGAGCACGTGAACAACGATTCGTTGGAGGATTCGGCTCCACAAATGGTGTTCACTCATATCTTGCTCATTTGGGAGGGGATGGAGATGACCTTTCAAGAAATTAAATACTTACTTTCAATTTTAATTGTCTACTACATATTCTCATGTTTAGTTGTTTTATTTATGTACAAATATTGTCATTTATATATTTTGTGTTCATTTTAATTTATGGTGTAATTTATTTGATTATAACTCTATGTAAGTTGTAAATGTTCCTTTTATTAAATAGATGAAACTGAACTTTTTTTTATTAAATTGTTGAATTTTAACCCTAAAATAAAGTCTTAAAAAATATTATTAAAAAAAATTCGGAATAATAATATATTCAATAGTACTCTGGTTCTAAATGTCTCAATTTGACTCAAACGTAGCACCAAATCAGCAATGTGGTGTTCAAAAAAATAATTCACTATGTTTAATTCACGCCAACAAAGGCACCATATGCATAAGGGTACAACAACCTGGGAGGTTCTTGTACTATATGAAGTGTTGATTTTTGGTCTCTATACTTTTTTTTCTACAAATTCGTCCCTCTACTATCAGAACATATAACCAGAGACTCAGGACGTTAGCGAGCCATGACAGACCCGTAAAAAATGTCGACGTGGCACTAACACCGTAATATTTTCCGACTAGACAGGTAACACGTTCAATAAAAAATTAAATATTTTTAGTTTAATATATTTTATTTTATTGAATTTGATTTAAACAAAAAATAATAAGAATGATTATTTTTGGAGGTAGAACATCCAAGAGTTGTCTACAGGGTTTTGGCGGTGGAACATTAAACATGTTCTTCCTTGGTTCATGAAAAAGATGGGTGTTTGATCTTTTATTGAGGAGAGAGAAATATTTTTGGTGTTTGTGAAAAAAACAAATTCATTTTTATTTTTATTATTTTTAAAAATTAATTTCAATAAAATAAAATAGATTGAGATAAAAATATTTAATTTATATTCCATGTGTCACCTGCCATGTCAGCAAAAAAAACATGTTGTTAATGCCACGCAATCATATTTGATGGGTCGGGAACGGCTCGTTACCATGAGGAATCTCGGGTGATAGGTTCTGATAGTAGAGAGACGAATTTGTAGGAAATCAAAAAAATAGGGATCAAAATCAACATTTCATATGGTATAGAGGCCTTCCCGTATACTTTTACCTATGCATAAGATATGAAACTCATAAATTATATATATATATATTTATGAATCATAAATTATATTATATAGTTGATTAAGTAAGTGAGATTATATAATAATAAATATAATATATTAAAGATATGTAATCTGCAAAAGTATAGTTGATTAATATTTAATATATGCAAAAATAATCTCACTTAATTATCACGTGACCGGAAGGGATTGTATATACAGTGGTTGATTACTATTTGATTTGATGTTGCATATAAAGGCAATAATTAGATTCTTTGTTGATTACTACTATTTGATTTGATTTGATGTGGCTAATGACAACTCTCAACATTGAAAATTGAAAATTGGGAAGGTAAAAGGCTGTTAAAGGTAGTCAAATCTAGCAGTAGATGGGATGATTATTTTATTGTGTTTTGTTGGGAGCTAGACTATTGGTTCAATTTGGCCATAAAGAAAAAAGACTATTCCCGAACAAAATCATAGCCACTCAAAGTCAATTTTTTATTATTTACCTTCTGTAGATTTTTTTCTTGTTTCATGTTGTTAATACCGGTGTAAATTTGCAGAGGAAGACTAAAAGTTGCAGGTCTAGATGAAGTGCTAATCTAAAGTAATAGGTGACCTGGCCTTTTAGTAGGTGACATGGCGTTTTAATTGACCGTAGATCAAAACGTCATATGATCGAATAACCACCCAAATAAATAACCTTTAGAATTACCACCCCATTGTATCGATTTCTTAAATTTGAATTAATGGGAAAATAATAAACAATAAAGGTGACAGTATATCAATCGCTACATTTCCATCCTCAGCAATTTTCAACCAAACTTATTCTGGTGCAATTTTCTCTCATTCTCATTTCTATCCTAAACATTTTTCAACCAAACTTTTCTCTCATCCTCGGCAATTTTCTGGTGCGGAGTAGCTTGTTGCTTTTCTCCTTCCATGGCAGACAATGAAGGATTCTTTGACTCTTCGAGGAGGAAATTCAAGGTTCTCCTCTTCAAGTCGCCTCCCATGAGTGACCGGATGAGACTGGTAAGTGTTCCAAAACGTGAATATTGTTCAAAGCTTTTGTATAATGGTTTTGCTTTTTTTAATTTTTAGGGAAAAAAGATGATATCGGCATTGATGGTTACAAATTTTTTTTTTTTAATATTCTCACTGTCTGCAATTCCAGAAAGGGTCCGTAACAAATTTTTTCTCGGGATCATGTTTTTGCGAACCGTCCTTGTTGACAAAACCAGGGACACGACCCCGGTGACCCTTGAAAGGATCGAAGGGAAATTGTATATTCATGACGGATGGGAAGATTTTTATGATACCCATGCCTTGAGACGAGGAGATGTGGTCATGTTTGCACTTTGTGATAACGATGTTATTGAAGTTAAGTGTTTCTGTTGGTGTTCCATAGAGAGGGATGACTTCGAGGGACGGCAAACTCATGGGCACCACCTTCATCCGGGTGTTTTTGATGACGATGAAAGTGTCGCTGGTGAGCCACACGAGGAAGCATACATCAACGTCCCCGATGAAAATGAAATGGTGGAGGGGCAGGTGGGTGAGGATGTAAAGCATGGTCAGAATCTTAAGTTGATCCACTGCGACAGTGATGTGGCAAATGAAGCGAGAAATTTCCGATCTGAGAACTTCCATTTTATCCGTCGTCTGCCGAAGTCGGCAGTGAAGCGTCCCTTCCTAATGGTATAAATTATTCCTTTTGGATGACTGATATATTCCTACAAAGCATTACATTTACAATATAATGTTAGCCATATGGTTGGACAATAGAGTCTGATGTCTTTAGATTTGTTTGCAGACAATTCCAGCCGAGGCTGCTGCTTATTTCGACAGGGGAAAAACTGATATTACATTGTCAACCTTGGCATACGGCAACTTTGAGGTGAAACTTGTTAATGGGGAACATAACCGTGCATTGTCTGGTAGGTGGAATCAGTTTGCGGTGCATAATGAGTTAACACTTGCAGATACGCTGGTTTTCGAGATTATTGATAAAAAACGACTTCGTGTTCACTTGTATCGTTGAAGGTTTGATAGTAATGATGTCCTGATGTAAAACAAACATATGCTTGAATGCTTCTGATGCTTCTTATGCAAAACTGCAGAATGTTTAACGTATTTGTGTAATGAATGAATCTATGGGAACTTTTTTAGTAATGCAAACACTATAGTCTTTCTTTCATGGACATGCAACAATAGGTATAACATGATATGGACTGGGTTATACTGTCTAGTTTAATCATATAATATATTGCATTACGGCCCATTTATTTTCATTCATACAAATGGTCGGGCCTCAAATGTAAGCAGCATTTAAAGATTAGTATACATACACACACACACACACACACACACACACACACACACACACACACACACACACACACACATATATATATATATACAACAATGTCAATGTTAACAAAACCCCGTATTTTTTATGTAAACTCCTCAGGAGTTGGAGCTTATCGCCTGAGATGTATTTTCAGCTTGTTAGACGCAACGCTTCTCGATTTAGTATTTCACTAGGAAAAAGCTTAGCTGCAGTATCCGTACAATTTTTTTAATTTATTTGCTTTTCAGGGCAGGGATCAAATTGCAGTTTTTGATATGTAGGCTTTTGTTAATCCGATCAAGTTTCTGGTAGGCATGTCGATGCAAGAAGAAATTCTAATCCCCTTGTTAGAGTTATATTTCCTCGTTCTTTTCTTTTCTATCTCTCAAGTGAGAATCTATCATCTCTCTCAGGTTCCGGTTCCGGTTCAGGTATACCAACTTCTGAGTTACCAGACTAATAAGGAATCTCTTCCCCCATCCCCAAAGAAAGAGGAAGTGGCCTATTTCATTGAACCGCTTTGAGTATACGGTGACGAGCGAGCTGAGCATTCACTAAGATAGAAAGCTCTTTTCGAAATACTAAAATACTAATATTAAGTAATTATTAATATAGATGATAAGGAAAAGCAATTTCAATTTCCATGGCTGTATGTCGGCTTAAGATTGATTGAATAATTCAATTGATGCATGAATCTAGTTATATATAATACATAAAGAAACAAGGAGGCATCCATTAACCATGTGGTTGTTCTTGTTCGTGGAGTAAATTGAATAAACTTTATCATATTGAACACATAAAGCTTGTTGGGTTTAGGGTTTCTGCTCATCCGTATAAACAAATTGTTTGCATGAAGAGATTCGAAAAAGATAAGCTGACTTGATTTTGTCAACATGTCAGAGAAAGGATGATAAATAAATGGCCATGCCTATAGGGGGAGTAGGTAATCGCTCAACACCAAAATGGGAATATGGAGAAGAAAAAAGGATGAAATTGAGGAAAAAAATGTTTTCAAAGTTAGATTAAGCCTGAAAATTAATTGGGTTTAATCAAAGGGTCAAAAATAATGTAAAAAAAAAAAGGAACGACATTTGCTATAACCACATAACTAATTGTATAAATAATCATTTAATAAAATTTGGGGTCCCCCTATAAGGGCTTCTTTGTTTTCTTTTGGATTTGCAAGAGAACTTACAAGACAGTGTGACCATTTAATTGGCAAAAAAACATAAAAAAGGTGTGAAACAAAGGGTATAAAATTAACTTGAAGACCTTTAATCCTAAATGCACAGACGATACATACATGAAAATAAAAAACATAAGGGACTAATAACTAAGATAATTCAAAGTTTTAGGAATAATAATAACTGCTTATCTGCAGCAATATTTTCAAATACGGTTATTCTTACATTAACAGCTAAACATAGTTTGAAAATTAAGAGACTAACATATATAGTCTAAACGGCGTAATTTTTAACAGTTCAACAAAAACCCACTTAAATGTCTATTGTGCCAATCCTTGGTCGGAAACTATTACTCCATAGAGAACTCCATTATGCCTAACCTTGATAGGAAATTATAACTCCATAGCCAACTGAAAATCGTCAATGACAGGATCGCGAGACCTTAGGGTGAAATCCCCCACCTCCAGACCACAGTCGCAAAATACGCTGACTTGGAAGGTGGAATTATCAACTAAACGAAAAACAAGATAGTCAAGTGGCCAAAGGTTGTGGGCGGCAGATAATGTTGGCCACCCGTGACCGAGAACAATCTTTCGATCAACCAGGCGATCCAACAGTTTGACCTGCAATGTACGGCCAATACTGTCCCTCATTGTAACATCCTGCGAGACCCTTCCGTGGACAAGGGAATATACAGCAGGAGGAAAACACTGCACTCGTAAAAAAAACATAGCATCATCGTCGGGCATGTCTGACCATTAATATTAAACCTAAAAAAACAGGGAGTTTCAAATCGTACCAGCTCATCTGTCCGTAGGGGCCAACGATCATCGGGCACAACTTTAAAAAACTCCATTTCAAAAGGGGACAGTTACCCAGGATCTGACCAACACACATCAGAAGAATTACAAACATATCAAACTGAAATCAAGCGTATTAGATCCGTCAAACACCAATGAAAAACGAGATCTGAATAGAAGACGTAATATTTTCAAGGATTTAACAAACATTTTAATATCGATCTCGATGGTTACAAGGGGTTGTTATTTGGTAAGTCTTTCTGCTGGGTTTTTCATGATATCAGTTAAAACTAAATGAACAACAACAAAAAAAATTGACAAAAAAGAAACACATTATAAGGGACACGCTCAGAAAATAAAGTACTAAATTATTTCACGTAAATATGGACAAAACAAAAGAGTCACTCCACTCAAATGGGTAAATAAGACAGACAGAGCATAAGAGGAATATATAGAGGATAGAGATAGATGAAGTGGCGACACCTTTAACCAACTGACCAAAAACCAAAAAAATCTTGAATGTAGTCCTAATTGTATGCTAAATGCCCAGATCATGACAACACTTTGGCCTAATTGCTCAAATGAGGGCCAAATCTTTCAAACACATTAAATCCCAAAGCAAGCCATAAATTACCATAGGTATAAAATTCATAAAAAGTTTTAACTAAGCCCTAAATTACTTTATCATTATTCTAATTAAATTAACAGTTGATTAAAGAAATAAACCAAACATAAGAAGAAAAGGAAAAAATCAACGAAACCCAAACATTATAGAAAAGGAAAAAAAAGTTAAAGTAGGAGATAGAGGAAACAGGAGGGAACGAACCTTGAGATTTGTTTTCTCTTCTTCGCTTGAAATTTGAAAGGAAACAATGTTTAGAGTTTGGAAGGCAAAGCAGTTAAAAGGATATTTATAGGAGGGAATCAGCTTGTTAAAGTGGATCAGATGGACAGGATTCGCCATCGCTATCCATGGGTGATGGCTGAACGAGATTTGATTTAAATACTCAAATAGGGCTTTGACGTTTCTTTGTCTTTTGTAAATAACTAGAGTTCTAGCCCGCGGCACATGGAGCGGGCTGCATTCTTTTCTTTTTTCATTTTAATTTTGAGCGAAGAAAAATGAGTAAATTACATGTATTAAAATAAATTATATGAACATAACGGGTAATTATGGGGCAGATTTGAGTCCATTTTTATAGATACCAACTGTCGCTTTGAACCAATTGATTTGCTGGAAGAATCTAAAAAAAGTATCCAAATTCAGGCATAAAAGAATCTCTTTAGCTAATTGCTACTAAGAAGCCCTGCAAGTCTTCCTACAAAATCATAAGTTGATTCTCTGTGACTCTTATTCCTGATTTTAAATT
The DNA here is from genome assembly GCA_001974825.2 of Corchorus olitorius. Lineage (NCBI taxonomy): Eukaryota > Viridiplantae > Streptophyta > Magnoliopsida > Malvales > Malvaceae > Corchorus > Corchorus olitorius. Next base: position 47,608 of record AWUE01019753.1, on the reverse strand, counting down.
AGGCTTCATTATTATCGAAAAATGCTGTCAATTTAGAATTTAATACTATCAATTTACAATCTGATTCAGGTCCCATTGCAATGCCACTCATATATGTTTGCGAGATTAAAGTCCAAAATGTGCTCAAATTGTAGACTCAGCAAAACCAAAGCTGATACAATTGCTACCTAATGAATAACCATTTTTTCTTCAACCCTCAAATTAAAAGCTTCAATGTTAACAGCAATAGTCTAATACTTTATTGCCTGAAACAGAAGATTTCAATGGAGTAATTCAGTTGCTGCATTAATTGCAATGAAAGCTGGTACACCTTCAATTATGCAAGGAATTCGAGATGATAAGGAGAAATGGTTGGATTTCAAAGGAATCATCAGCCTTTTCAGATGAGTTGATCTTCCTTCATCTACTCAAGGAAATTAATGAAATCCCAGACTGCATAGAATATACTTGTAAAAATAATCTTGAACACCTTACTAACTCAGTCCAGCATCGAAATAGCTAATCTCGATGTCATATTTAATATAGACCTTATTAAACCATACATTGACTAATTTAGGATAAATTATTTGCATTTCAAAAACAACAACAATTTTTAACTACTTAAACTATGAAAGATTCCAATGTGTAATTCTCATCATTTTTGTATTTCAGTTACTTGAAATATAAAGTGTTCAGGCATTTAAAGTTGCAGTTAAATTATCAACGCCAATGCATCTTGAATTGTAGCAAGAATTAAACCAAAAATTCTAAATATGGCAAACCAAACAATAATATAGTAAGGAAGCTACAGAGGTTTTTCCTTTCAAAAGTGAGTTATCTTCAACTCTGAAAGGGAAGTTTTATAAACGGATTAATGGAAAAATAATGACTAACCTTGTCTTGTTTTGGCGTGGAAATAAGGACTTGAAACTTTTATAGCTGGTATGTAGCACCACATAAATGCTAGCGCCAACACTCCATTAACTGAGATCCCTACCAATGTAAAAGAAAAATGAGAATTTTAGAAGAAACAAATTGCAATCAAATACAAAGTACAAAGCCTACAGAATACCCAGGAAACTGTTTGTAGGTGTGCAGCTAAGAAACGATGCAATACTATACCTGGGTACACAACAAAAAATTTGGCATTTTTTATCATGAACCTGAAGACATGATAAGAGGAAATCATATACGGAACAAAGTACAAAATCAGCGTTTTGACCATTCTCTACATAAGCATAATTCTCTTATTCTATACATATGCATTAAAATCTAACATCAATATAGAAAGTCATGAGACCTCAAGATCTTGAACTCCATGAAATGCAATGATTGATTTCTTGAATATTAAGTGCCATTACATATTCAAACTTACCGCAGGTATCCCATTAGCAAAATATCCTTTTGTCAGTTATTCTATATATGATTACAACACTAAAAGTTTCAATTTACCATGCTCCACGAATCTCTTTGAGGTGCTAAAGAAACCGACCTCAAAACAGATTATATGAGATCATACTCAAAGATAATAATAAAAATATCTATTAATCTCAATGTAGAGTAAACACAACCTTTCAATAATATAATGCAATATATTGCCTTTTAAATACCTAGTCATGTTGATCATGGTTGTCAAGAACCATCAAGAGTGGCTGAAAGCAAAGAGACTTGAACCATGCAAAACTGGATAAGTTGATAAAGAAATTGGGAAACATACAGAAAACAAATTCTCAGGACAATTCAAAGGCAATTAAATCAAAATAAAGCTTCAAGGAATTGACTAACTAAATTGAAAATTATATAAACATAGAGGACATTGGAAAAAGAGAACCTGATGAAGGCAAAAATTCCTGCCACAAAGTGAACTTTGACGAATTAAGAATCACCATACAACTACAAATTTACAACCTAGGGCAAAAAACATATAGAGAAAGCAGTAGCATTTGGGACCATAGGACTTGAAGAAATCCTTGTATATCCCTCCAATTTTCCTTCTCAGAGCCCCATATACTACATGAAACAAAGTAAATTATGTCAAAATTTACTGAATGAAAAGAAGTGAAAAAAATGGTGTCCAGTTCTAAATTTGATAGTGGCAAATTCTTAGAAATGGAAGTGTTACCTGTTCTCTTGACATTTTATCACCGGACTGGGTGGCTTCCCTGGCCTCCTGCAGAAGCTATGCATCTTTTACATACCAAACTTGAGAAAAGCCAAGAGCTTCGGCCACACTGCTAAAAAAACATTGCGTGTTCTTCTTAGACTATTCTTTCTCAGCAGTCTTGTATGTTTTAGCTGAAACTCTGAAAGCAGAGCTCCTATTAAACTTTACCATGCATTCATTCAAGGTTAGCATAATTTGATATTCTTAAAAAGAAAAACCTTGATTAGTACTAAGGGCAACAGGACATGATATTTGAGAGAGATCAATTAAGAAATGAATATTAATGTAAATTACCTGTAAATAATACCCGTTTGGAGCTTTAATTCGAACCTGGTTTTTATCACTGAAATCCCTCACAATCTCAAAGGTCTCTGAATTTCCAAGAGTAATTGAAACAGCTACTAACACATTTCCATTATTGTTAAAGCCCCACGAATTGCTTCCCAAACACCCTCAAATTAAGAGCTGTCGCATTGAACCTCCACAACTATTAGCCCCAAAAGCGTTTTCTTGATGTTTTCCTTTAGTTTCTTAGGATCCAAACAGGAAAAATAAATTTTAAAAAGGTAACTTTTTCATTCTTCCATTCTTTCTCTGCCTGCTAAATTCAAGGAACTGAAACCAAAGCTCAATATCTCCTTTGGATTTTATCACGGCGAGTCTATAAATCCCCATGCTTCTAGCAACATGCGCAAAATCAGAGACCGATTTTCTGGACTTAGTCTTCTTCTTGCCTTGGCGCACGAGTTCACGATTGGCGGAGCGAGTCCAGATGCATCTCATAGTCGACGTAGGCATTGAAATCATGCTTCACAGTCACATGCAACGACTGTTGCGGTGGAGTGGTCGGAGGTGGTGGCGGCATAATAAAAGGGGAAGAATTGGTGTTGAACTGGGTGGACTTGTCAATGGCGACGATGGCCTTGGAGTTGCCAACGGGTTTGGTGGGGGACGCCGCCGGTGAAGAATAGGGAAGGGAGGTATTGTCGGGTTTGGGGTCGCCCTGGTCGGATCGGAGAGGTGAGTGGAAATGAAAGAAAGAAAAGAGAGAATTTCAGTCTAGGGTTTTTCTTTTTCGTTTTTTTTTAATTTTCTAATTATAATTTCGGTTTTTTATTTTATTTGTAATTTTTTATTCCGATAATGTGACGTGGCGTCGTCCATGTCAGCACACTTGACAGAATCTTGACGTCGTCAGTGCCACATAAGCGAATTTGACGGACTGCCCAACGGAATGTAATGCCAGGGACCCATTTGCTCGTAACTCTTCAGTTGAGGGACTAAATTGCTCAAATTTTGACTTCAGGGACCAATTTGCACATTTTGGGCCTTTAAGGCCCAAATACCAATAACCCAGGTAAGTGCTTATAGTTTTAGGCCCAATAAGAAATTTGATGTGAATTAAAAGACAAAGGCCCAATTGGGATTTAGAAATTGTAGGCCCAAAAGTCATAGAAGTCTAAACAAATAAATTAGAGAGTATTAAAGGAAATTCGGTCCAAAAGGCCAAAACAAACAGATGTAATGTATTGAAAAGAAGTCCATTTTTCACAAAGGGAAAATTCAAGAGCCCAGTAAGAGATCAGATTAATAAGATCAATTTATTAAATAAACAGATTCACGCTGCAATGGATATTACAACCATTTCATATGAAACCAAAATGACATCACGTTTCCGCATGTAAAAAAATAAACCAACATCATATAACCGTCAACATCTAGTGCCATCCACATTCTCAATTGGATCATTAATATCTAGTGCAGCTAGTATCATATCGCGATATATATTCAAGTTTGAGTTTGCAAGTAACCCAACCAAAAAAAATCGATCATTCGCACCGTTGCACGTCTGAAAACATCGAGATAAGTTAGTAATGTGCGTACAGTCTAAAACAAACGTTATAAAGATCAAACTTTAAAGCAACATACCACACTCTTGTATGCGAATTCACCGACCAATCTGGAGGACATGAATTTCATGACATACATCCCGCATTCAACCCTATAACAAACAAAAAAATATAAAGTTATTTTCCGCACACAAATTTATCTAAACAATGGTTTATATGGATAACAGGTGAACCATATACTGACCCTCTCTGAATTGGAACTCCATCTGGGTATATAATGGGTCACATATTAATCCCCCCCAAATTAGAGCGACTCGCACCAAAACTTTCGTCATCAAACAGTATGCTGCAAAAGTGTAGCTGCATTACAATAAAAGCATCTCTCTGTTCATAATCATTCCAAAATAAATTGCAATTCATGCCAATGATATAAAAATTTAGCATCATACCAAATTCATGGCATCCTACAGTCTTGTACCGTTATGTTCATCAGATGGAAGACTATCAAGGATTTTAATGAAACGCCCATTTATGTCTATCACCATAAGAAACCAATGATAGTTTGATTCGTTCATCGGAACAATTATTTGTAAAAGTTAGCAACCGATCATCGTATCATGCATTTTTCAGCATTTTTTAGTTAATAAAACAACTAACTCTTTCAGATATACGACAAGGTCGATAACCTACAAATTCAACGGGACCATATACGTAAGTTTAAGTCATGTACATTGAATAATATAACAACCCCTTACAGGTACAAACCATTACTAACCGATTCACATATCAAGCCATCAGGCCGTAGAGTCAACGAACTACGCCAATTCACATTCGCATATTGCCGCTCATACTCAACCACAACCATCGCAGGCCTATTAAATTTGAAAGGTAAAAAAAAAATTGCATACCAAAGGTAACTACATCACATTTCCCACTATCAAATGGATCAAGTAATACGACAGCCGTATAAATGTAATTAAATAACCTTATATTGGTATATTGATTCATCAACATCCTGCGGCCAAGAACATACTCGAACGAAGTCATAGAATAGGACTTGTCAAATATTGGGTCATGGTCATTATATGTCGGAGTGCTCCTATCCGTTGACATAGGTTCATTAAAAACTTCTTCTCCGTGCCATAGTTTGGAGGTCCGCTTCTTAGGTGTTTCCATGGGTACCTTGTTCAGAATCAAACCTTCCCGACATTTTGGCTGTAACAGCAATTGTTCGATATCGAAATGCAAACAATGTATGTAAAACAATTAATATACAATTATACAAGCATAGGGACTGTGATTTATTTACCTTCCGTTGACGACGTAATGGAGGAGTGAAAACAAATCTCGATGGATGACGTGGAGAACACAAATCGTCGTCTTCTTTTCGGTTGTCAACTTCATCTTCAATATTTATCCGAACTATTTGCCTATTACTGCGACCTTGGGGTGAACTTTTCTTCGATGCCCAACCATTGGGTCGACGTTTCTTCTTCTCCTTCTTATTGGATTCCTTCTTTGGTGGGGTTGACTGATAAGAGCCAAATTGGTCATGTCCGTGTACCCCAAAATCCTTTTGCGGATAACTGAAATCATAACCTACATGAGGAACCGAATTCTTAAAATCCTCTCTAACTCCATGCTCTTCGTCCGTGCGTGGGATGCCTTCATCTTCGTATGCCGTCCAAACATTTTCCCTTGAAAAATTTCTATCTTCCATGTTACATCTATTCCTTCCAAATTCATTTCTTTCACTTCCATCTAGTAGGCGGTTCTTTATAAATTTAACATCCTCCATCAACACATTTAAGATTGACATGCAACTGTCAAACTTGGCATTCGATCGGGCAAACTCATTTTTCAACCATTTTAGCCCATATCCGTCGTCACCCTATTCAATACTTATATTAGTTGTAAACATTATAGATTCCACTAAAACAAATAAACAATTAACAATCATACCTTCGCAGTAGGATACCTACGAACATAATCCTCCTCCATTGAAAAATATTCATTGCCATATCCATCACAACCCTATTCAATACTTATTTTGGTCGTAAACATTATAAATTTGAATAAGACAAAATGAAAAAAAAAACATAGATCAATCATACCTGAGACTTAGGAGAGCTACGGACATGATTCTCCTCCACTGGAACATTTTGTTTGCCATCTCCGTTTATATCATGTTAAATACTTGTACTACTTGTAAACATTATAAATTTGAATAAGACAAAAGGAAAAAAAAACATACATCAATCATACCTTAGAGTTAGGAGAGCTACGAACATGATTCTCCTCCACTGGAACATTTTTTTTTTGCCATCTCCATTGATAATACTTGTACTACTTGTAAACAATATAAATTTGAATAAGACAAAAGGAAAAAAAACATTCATCAATCATACCTTAGAGTTAGGAGAGCTACGGACATGATTCTCCTCCACTGGAATATTTTTTTCCTGCCATCTCCATTGATAACCTGTTAAATATGTGTACTACTTGTAAACATTATAAATTTGAATAAAACAAAAGAAAAAAAACATATACAAATCATACCTTACAGTTTGGAGAGCTCCGGACATAATCCTCCTCCAAGGGAAAATGTTTCTTGCCATCTCCATCGACAACCTATTAAATACTTATATTATTTATAAAATTTATATATTTCAAGAAATCATAAAAAAAGTTATCAGTCATACCTTTTCCGTGGGAGAGCTACGAACATAATCCTCCTTGATTGGAAAATTTTGGTTGCCATCTCCAAAAAAGCTTGAGCACTGTGCACGTCAATAATTGTCAAAACTTCAACAACGTCGGCATTTCTTAATACATATATAATATATATGTATTGCACATATTATATATGTATTATAGTGTCTCTATTATTGCATTATAATACTTCTAAGTATTATTGTATTTTACAATTATATATATATATGACATTATATCTATACTAATTATAATGTAAGTCTCTGAGTTTGTCTCACGAGTTAACTCGGAGGTAAACTCAATTAACAAAATACTTAAATACCATAAGTTATAAAACTACCAATTTCAAAGAAAATCACTTATTAATTAAAGGGTCAATATCTACTTTGCGATTTTTGTTTTCTTTTTTTTTAAACTACCCATTTGAAGAGAAAGTCAGAAAACCATCCCAAACGTTCCAAAGAATAAACTACCCACCATTTACTTATCGACCGATTTAATTTTTAAAAGAAATATATGTCAAAAGCTTTTATTTAAAAAATCATAAAAGATAAATAACTGTATTTATTTAAATTATAATTGCATTCACTGACTGAATGTGTCAGAGTATTATATATATATATATATATATATATATATATATATATGTATATATTAGACAATGTGTCTATATATAAGAACTAAAAAATGAGACGGCCACGTTAGTCCCGCGTCCAATTTTTTCCAAAGAAACCAAATATCACTTGATTACATCAATGGATTAATTCCACCGTTTTCTTACCTGAACATCTTCGCAATCTTCATCGGATGAGAACAATGTTTCCTCCTTTGAACCCCGTACATTTCAATTTGAGAAATTTAGATTGTTTGGTTTATGCAACCTCAACCTACTAATCCTCTAATTCTATGACACATACATTCTTTTCTTTACTAGATTCATCCCTTTCTCCATCATGATGATATGGATTTAATTCTTCTTGCAATTCCTGCCATAATTATCAAAGTATTGTCAATATCCGTATAGGCTCTATGCAATACATAATATTCTATTATTTTATTATATAATCAAACTCAAGTTATACTCTGTACCTTCCTCTCAATTCCATAATTATCAATGCTACTTATGAGTGTATTCATCTCTTGAACTCCCCATAGTGTAGCCAAACTCTTACATGGTCAGCACCCACATCGATTATCCTGATTTCCTGATACTATATCCGCATAGATAACCTGCAAATAACTATATTAACCAAACTTGCTAATGAAATCATCGATGTTTAAGTATGGATATTCTAATTTTTCATAATACCTGTAGAATAATGATACATCCAAAGACATATTGCCTACCCACAGATCTTTGAAATTCCTCAATTCCACTACACAACATTTTATATACATGACTTGCCCAATCAACATCACCTTTCAACACCTTCTCATTTAAGTAGGAAAACCACGAAGTTTCTACATATGTTGCACTCCGCGGACAAAGGAGGCAACCAATTGCATATAACAAAAACTTTGCCTTGAACTCATTCGAGTTCGCATTTATCTTTGGTAGCTCATTCAATAAATCCTGCAGATATATCTTTTTAGCACTATCAAAATTGTACATCTCAAGTAACCTCTCCCTATCATTTAAACTTGTACCTTCAACAATAAGATCCCCTTTGCTAGGCAGACCAAAAACGTCTACAACATCATCCTTTCCAAACTTATAATCCCTTCCACATATCTTCAAGGAACTTTTGGTGCAATCAAAATTCTCAGTTAACGATAAACATAAGTCAGTGCACACATTCAGACTTTTCATCAAACTCATTTCACCAAAACCCATCTCTCTAATTACATCTTTCTGTTCCTTCGACTTAAGACTCCTTACCAATGCGACAAATTTTTTCGGACTGCATCTCGAACTCAAGGTTCTCTACAATGAAAAGGTAAAAAAAATGTTTCCCCTACTGAGTATACACACAATCAGATTATATTTTAACCAGAACACTAACAAGATCGGGCAATTAATCCATTTGGATTTATTATATTCAATATTACATTTTCTTTTTCGTTCCATTAATTACTTTGCTTTCAACTTTACTCTATAAAATATTAAAAATTATATATACTGCTAAATCTATATACTGGTAATGCACGGTTATTGTTTAGTGCTGTCATATTTGGGTTTTTTTTCTTCTATAAGTCAGATTTTCTTTTGGATGAATTCAGAAAGAATAAGATCAATATATATTTTCTACAAGTAAATCCGCTTGAAGACATTTATCCCAAATCGGTTTGCATATTACCCATAAAAATAGTTTTTGATTTTAGGATTTTCATAAAAACTTGTTCTTCATTTTTTTTGGATTTTCAGAGTTCAATAGACAAAGCTCAGAAATAATGGAGATGAGATGAAGCTGAACAGGAGATGACCACGAGACGCACTAACAGTGTTCCCATGTTTTGCATATTTTCAATTAAAATCAATATGAGGTATAGGATATAAAAACCACTCTACAGTCCATTTTACAGACTAAAAATGGACTGGAGAGTCCATTTTACAGACTAAAAATGGAGCCACCTCCCTTTTCCATAGATCAGTACAAATTTTCATTAATGGCCTGAATTTAAATAAATGTATAAAATATTTTTTTTAGCAAGACATAATAAATGTGAACACAACCAACCAATCACCATTAATTTTTTCTCTTTATTCTCTTTCCAAAATATAAACCCATCCCCATAAATTTTCTGCCTTAAAACACCATTTACCCATTACCTATTTCAAGCATCTACGTTCACCGGCATTCACTGTGCCGGCCACTCCACCTACACCGCCCTTCATCTGACGCCTCTCTGCACTATAGTTTACCGACCAAAGCACATACCAGCCGGACTCTTTCACATCACTGGTGCTCCACACATTCAAGTTTTCCCTCACCGGAATAGACTGCAGATTCTTACAGCACTCCCCGTAATAAATCTTTCTAACAGCACTCCCCGTAATAAATACTTCAAAATTCCTCTATTCAGCTTACTCACCATACATTGAATAAATCAACCGGACAAAGCAAGGCCTCTTGCATATATATTTTGGACACATCATAATTATCCACTGGATATTTTCAGTTTTATCCAATGTCTTTTCACTGCTTTCATGGCTTTCCATGCTAAATTGCAGCTTTATCAGTGCACGCTGCCCAATGCACTGAAGTTTCATTTTTTTTTAAATTCAGATTTTCATTTTCTTTGTTACAGGACATAATTGGTTCTTCCGGTATCTAAGTAATTACGTTTTGACCCAATCATTTGTTATGCAATTTGGACGGATGGGAGACTAAAGGCCACAATCCAATGGCTCTTATTGACTGACCCCTTCTGACGTCGTGTTAGAAGGGCGTCGGCCCTAATTCTTCACCGTAATAAAAGCTAGTAGAGTCAAAACTGGATAAGGAATTGAGGAGAAATATATTCCATGGAACATTTCAACTACGTTATTCATTGTCACAACCAAAAGAATTGTGACAATTTGGATTTTTCGTATAATTATTAAAACCTATCAAATCAATGTCTTAATATTTGTGACAATTTGGATTTTTCGTATAATTATTAAAACCTATCAAATCAATGTCTTAATATGGGACTTACCCAATAAGTTTTAACTTTGTGAAATTTGGGGTTAAACTTGGTGTTAAATTTGTGTCTAAATTGTCACAATTTTATTGACCGAGAATCTATACTAATTATAAAGCCAAGTCTTGAGTTTATGTCACGAGTTGACTTGGATACAAACTCAATTTTTAAAAATTTAAAACAAAATAAAAACTACCCATTTAAAATAAAACTACCCATTAGAGAATAAATATAAGTATTTAAATTTTATTTATATCATTTTAAAAAGACTACCCATTTAAAAAAACAAACTGCCAAAAATTACTCACGTAGTGAGCGTCCTGTATCTTGTAAAAATAATGTGATGAGACGGATTCATCTAACAAGACAAATTAAATTGCTGATATAAAGCAAAACCAACAATAAACCCACGTGTTTTTCAACATGAAAAGGACTCCCCAATATCAAGCAAGAGCTGTCGACCAATATATATATATATTATATAATTAGAGAGACATAGAAGGAAATAATTGCAAACATCCACTCCACTCGAGAATCAAATTTATCGTTTAATTTTATCTCAAAAAAAATTTATTGTTTAATATATTAATCTTACTTGCATTGTATAATAATAATAATTGAGCTTCTGGTAGTTGCTTTTTTTTTTTTTTGCCAAACTGGTAGTTGCTAATATATAATTATCTTTGTGTCTTAGTTTCAAAGTGCCACTTGAATTAACAAGAAAAATGAGATTAGTGTTTTGGGTGTTTGTATTATCGGGTACGAATTTGTTTGACAAGAGTAATTGTGCTGACGTCCATGGAGGAGAACAGCCGCTGGCTAAAATTAATATCCTCAAAACAACTCTTGCTTCTCATTACTCCTCAGTGTTGACACTGTTTTTTGGCGGTCACGTGCAGCGCACTAGTAATTGACGATACAATGGGGTTGACATAGGATATGGCAGGGTCCCATGTCAGCTCCACCTTTGGGATATGTCGGAGAGTTTGGCTTGAAGGCTGGGACTAGGAGGTAGTTGGAGATAAAATCCCAACCTTTTCTCACGTGAGAGTGATAAACCGTGTCCCAACCTATTTTTCTTTATTATTTCCTTCTTACCATAATTCACGGGATTGACATCCTAATTCAATCCCGTAAATCACTCGATTGCACATATTTAATGAAATCTTTGATTGACATCCTAAATCAATCTTACTGTAAATTACGGCACATTATTGCAATCCACCATTATTTGATATCACGCGTACCATAATTACGAGATCTCGTAATTATTACACGCTTCTTTGCTTCTAAGCCTCTCCACTATAAATAGTGGTATCAAGACCATTGAAAGGACCCTTTGGCATCTAAGAGAATTCACCCTAAAACTCCGTCTCTTTGCTCATTACAAACCATCGTAAAAAGCCAAGATACCACCTGCCACCACCACACTCTCACTGAGATCTGCTCTGGTCTTCCTCTCCGCCGCCTCCTGCATATCCCTTTACTCTGTTTGCGACGTCTCCTCCACCGTAACAAAAAAACCCATCAACATTTTGGCGACTCCATTGGGGAGGAGCGATCACGAAAGAGTAATCGGCGGCAATTCCAGATGGCGGTGAACGACCATGAGTGCTAGTGGAAACGAATCTGGCGCTCTTGCACATGATCAGAAGCTGCTGACAAAAAATGATGGTGATAGGGCCAAAGCTTTTGACGTAAAAAAAATTAATTAATGAACGAAGGGTTGCAATGGAAGAAAGATTTGTTCAGTTAATGAAGGCGGTGAACTACAACAATGGCAAGGTGCTGAAATTGCCACTCACATCTGAGACAACTAATGGTGCCGGCGGTACCACCACCCAACTTTGAACAACGCCATGAGCGTGAAGGATGTCACAGCCTCTGCTGCTGACACCGCCTATGTTATTAAGAATCAACTTCAGCTTTTCTGAATTCAATGTAAAGATTCCATACTCAGCAAGGATCGTAGCCATAAGTGCCTTTCTTCTTTTATTCTTCTTGCTTATGTAGCCAATCAAATTTCCATACTCAACAAGGATTGTAGCCTATTAAAAAAAAATCTATATTTTGACTTGGAGTGAGTGCACCCTTAGGAGTGTTGCACTAGTTGCACCTCTAGAAGTGCCCTTCCTTGTTGATGATTCTGGCCTATGTAGCCCATTACAAAAAAAGAATCTATATTTTGACTTGGAGTGAGTGCACCCTTAGGAGTGCTGCACTGGTTGCACCTCCAGGAGTGCCCTTCCTTGTTGATACTTCTAGCCTATGCAGCTTAATAAAAAAAAAAAAGGCGTACAATGCCTATAGTTATGCAGCTTAAAAAAAAGGCTTACAATGCCTACATTCTATGTAAGCAGGTGAAACAAGTGAAAGCGCCTCACATTGTCGGTGCCACGTCTGGTTGAAGGCGTTACATAAACTTTCCATCATGAAGGGTGTTACCAATACTTGCTTTCAAAATAGAAGCTAATGCAGGCACTGCCTTTTACTTATGAAATTAAATGATACCTACTTTCAACGTGATGGCGTATACTCTCTTCCATATGGTGTTGGCCAATTATCATTTGCTTCCGAGTGTCATGAAGCACATCCTCATGGTGTTGGCGAATTACCACTTCCTCCAATGTGAAAAGTATATGGTGTTTGCGAAACTATTACTCTCTTCCAACGTGAAAGGCATGTGGTGGTATTTGCAATGTGGTATTCGCGACGTCAAAGGCATGTGGCATTCGCGATATGGTATTTGCGATGTGACATCAAAAGCATGTGGCGTTCGCTTCAAACATCAAAGGCATGTGGTATTTGCAATATGGTATTCGCGACGTCAAAGGCATGTGGCATTCGCGATGTGGTATTCGTAACGTGGTATTCGCAATATAGTATTCCTTCTTCCAACGACAAAGACATGTACAGTGGCATGTGGCATTTGCGATTTCACTCTTACAACATGGTTTGGCCGATATGAGAAAGAAAACAAAGGAGATGGCATATGGTACTCGCGATGTGGTATGGTATTCGAGAGCATGGTACTCGCGATATGGTATGGTATTCGCGACACTAAAGGCATTTGGCGTCGATGTGGTATTGAATCTCGCTCTTCCACCATAGTTTTGCTGTTATGAAAAGAGTTATAGTTATTCTATGGAAGGAACGAAAAGAAAACAAAAAAGGGAGATGGCATATGGTACTCGCAATGTGGTATTCGCAACTGCAACGTCAACGGGGCATATGATGTTCACGAAATTATCACCCTCTTTCAATGTCAATGTCAAAGGCATATGGTGTTCGCGAGACTATCACCCTCTTTCAATGTCAAAGACATATGGTGTTTGTGCCTCTTTCAATGTCAAAGGCATATGGTGTTTGCGAAACTATCACCCTCTTTCAATGTCAAAAGCATATGGTGTTCGCGAAGTACCACCTCCTTCCAATGGTGTTAGCGAAGTCTCACCTCCTTCCAACGTCCTCCTCTTGCATATGGTGTTCGCAAAATATCACCTCTATCCAATATTATGAAGTCTTTTGCATATGGTGTTCGCAAAATATCACCTCCTTCCAATATTATGAAGTTTTTTGTATATGGCGTTGGCAAACTATCACCTTCTTCCAATATCGAAGGGTACATCCTCTTCCATATGGTGTTATCAAGAAGTACACCCTCTTCCATATGATGTTGTAAGAAGTACACCATCTTCCACATGGTGTTGGCAAACTATCACCACCCTCTTCCAATGTTATGAGGTGTTGCCGAAGAATAAAAAAATGAATGCACGAGGAAGATGATGTTGGTGATACCACACTTCCAAGGCGTATCATCTTGTATTATTACTCCATGTCACTAGCTTCTATTGCTCTGTCTTTGGCTATAATGCCGATGGCCTAAGTCGCCTAATAATTGGCTATAAAGCCGTTGGCCTTAGTCGCCCAATACTTGGCTATAATGCCGATGGCCTAAGTCGCCCAATAATTGGCTATAAAGCCGATGGCCTTAGTCGCCCAATATTTGGCTATAATGTTGCTGGCCTTTGATGCCATTCGTTTTTGCAACTCTAACTTATTATGATGCAAACAGCCTCTATTACTTATAAGGCTATGATGTTGCTAGCCTCTTGCTCTCATGCTTTGATACAAAGGGGATGAAATTTGATACGCAGAATTACATACTCCAATGTTAAAGGGAGATGCATTTCATGTGAGCACCCTTCTTCAGAAAGAATACTCTATATGGTAGCTATTATGTGAGCACCCATCTTCAGAAGGAATGCTCTATACGGTAGCTTCTTGCAAAGCATTCTTTATTAATCATATTATTTTCTAATGCATGGAACTTCCTTCATACTAATCGGATTTCCATGCAGGGGGCAATAGTTACAGAGCATAAAAATATCTCTTATACATTATTTCAAATACTCAGAATTACCATATATATGTTATGGTCATATTAATTACCATATATATGTACTTGTACATACATTATTTCAAATGCTCAGAATTACCATATATATGTAGATATATCAATAAAGAGGGCGTTGCACATAAGAAACGGAAGGCGGTTCCAATGCCATAACTCCACAGGGTGCTGCCAACACCATACTTCTCTTCAACGCCATAAGTTAGATGTTGCAAATGCTTCAAGGTGTTGAACATGGGAGATACACAAATGGTCTCCACCATGACAAAGGCATTGGACCTGATAGATACACAAAAAAATTATGAGATAAGTACTCCCACTTTCTTTTTAATTTTGTGGATACATATAAATATATGCATGATTGGCATAAAAAGACAAAAGAGAAGAAGATTATATACATGTATCATAAGTTAATCGCATAAATTACATCCAAATTGTTGAAAGAACCACAAGTTTAAAACATATATATGTATATTATGTGTATGCCTATCGCATGGATATTAGCTCATGCATTAAGTGCTAAAATCAAAATGCATTAAAAAATATATATGTAGCATATACATGAATTTAGTGCATAAAATACAAATAAGGATTTTAATTCCATAAATCTAGACAAGTAGAAAATAATAATAAGAATAATGATAACAGTTATATATACTTATCAAATGCTTGATCTCATAAAACAAGGCATTGGTGAAAGAAAATGCACCGCCGCCTAACTCTATTCCAATTTGAAAAAAAAAATTCAAATAAAAAAACGTGAATTTTGCAAATCATAGAACACATAAATATTGTATGCATGTATTGCCTAATCCCATAAAATTCACGAATGAATCATTGGCAAAATCAAAGCTAAAGACAAAAGGGATAATCTATGACATATTATTGAAATTGAGCTATTGGAATTTTCTTACAATACAAACTGCTTAAAAAAATAATAGAAAATTTAACTCACTGGTTATTCAACTTTCGCCAAAAAGGAGAAGAATATGTATATATATTGATATTGATATTAATATACATGACAGTGGGTGCAAGAGGGTAATTAATAATTAGAGGAACTTATAATTTTCTCATACCCATCGATACTAAAATATCAAAATAAAGGAATTGACACATGGTAATGCAAGAAGGTAATTAGCATAAGGTATTTCCATAGGATGTTGCCACAGGGTATTTCCACAGGGTCTTGCCACAAGAACTGTCACATGGTACTGACGCAAGGTACTGTCATAAGAATTTGTAAGAGGGTGTAACGTACTCATACCCATTTTTCCACACCCACACCATGTATTTACAAGGTATTGCGAGAACATATTGCCATAGGGCATTACTACATGGTATCGTCATAAGATCATTGTCATGAATATCGCCATAAGGTACTAGTATGAGATTTTGACATGAGAACTTGACACAGGGTGTCGACAAAAAAATAAAATAAAATAAAATTACTAATAACTTAAGCGTTGACTGGTACTGTACCAAAGATAAATTTACATGTCAAGCACCATGCACTCATGTGCACAGAGAGGACGCATGCATTCTTGAGGCTCTTATTTGCACCGAGGCATGTAGTGCTAGAACAAATTTGCACCGAGGCATGTAGTGCTAGAACAAATTTACATCTCCTATGCAGGGGGCAACAAAAAAAATCATGATATATTTAATACCGCTGCAATTGCAACTTACTACTTCTGATGTATGCATAAGAACTGCTTATACTAAGAATTCTCATGCAGGGGGCAAAATGTTGACACTGCTTTTTGACGGTCACGTGCAGCGCACTAGTAATTGGCGATACAATGGGGTTGACATAGGATATGGCAGGGTCCCATGTCAACTCCACCTTTGGGATATGTCGGAGAGTTTGGCTTGGAGGCTGGGACTAGGAGGTAGTTGGAGATAAAATCCCAACCTTTTCTCACGTGAGAGTGATAAACCGTTTCCCAACCTATTTTTCTTGATTATTTCCTTCTTACCATAATTCACGGGATTGACATCCTAATTCAATCCCGTAAATCACTCGATTGCACATATTTAATGAAATCTTTGATTGACATCCTAAATCAATCTTACTGTAAATTACGGCACATTATTGCAATCCACCATTATTTGATATCACGCGTACCATAATTACGAGATCTCGTGATTATTACACGCTTCTTTGCTTCTAAGCCTCTCCACTATAAATAGTGGAATCAAGACCATTGAAAGGACCCTTTGGCATCTAAGAGAATTCACCCTAAAACTCCGTCTCTTTGCTCATTACAGACCACCGTAAAAAGCCAAGATACCACCTGCCACCACCACACTCTCACTGAGATCTGCTCCGGTCTTCCTCTCCACCCCCTCCTGCATATCCCTTTACTCTGTTTGCGACGTCTCATCCACCGTAACAAAAAAACCCATCAACACTCAGCTAAGCTTACAGCTCAACCTGCTCTTCTAGGTTCAAAGGTATTTCATGCTCTTATCTCTTTCTCTTTCTTCTCTTTTACTCCTTTTTTTTCCTTTCTTTTGTTACACTAATAAGTTCATTTACATATATAGTAGCATTTTTCTTTCCTTTCATTATTAATAATTTTATTTATGGGCTGATGTCCACTATACCCTCCAACTATCCCGAAAATATCTATTTTATCCCTAAAAATCAATTTGAGTGAATTCAACCCTTCTACTTTCATTTTTTTTCTTGGGTATAAACCACATGTATCCAAAACTAATATTGTTCGAGTTAGGTCTGTTAAAAAAAGATTGTTCGAGTTTGGTAGATTCACTATGGGTCGGGGTAACGTTACCAACAATGGTTTTCTCCATTTTCAAAAACTTGAAACCGAGGCTTGAGGAGAATTCCTGCTAAATCACTTGAACCAACCAATTGTTGGTCTTCTACCCTCATTTGAACATAAAATCACCCCTCCTTTTTTTATATATATTTTTTTAAAAAAAAAACTTTTCAAAATTCCTCTAATATCCGATAGTAGCAACTTTGGGCCTCAATTAATTCAAGTTGAGCCATGCATATGTTGGCATCAATTGGGAGAAAACTCTCTTAAGACATGTTTTCTTTATTCAGACTTGAATCCGAGACCTTATCCCTTGAGTCATTACAAATTTATATTTTAAATGCCACCTAAGTGGAGTGATCATTAGAAATTTCGAACAAATTTAGGTTCAAACTGTCCCCAACTGGAGGGCCAAAATCGCAATTAAGTCGTTTAAACTGGATTTTCAAGTTATACTAGACAAGACAGAACTTTTCAAGTTTAAATTATGAGTTAATGTTATGAATGTGATGTTTAATTTGGTTTGTACGTGAATGAGTGCAGGGCGAGGATACTCAATGGGTAACTGTTGATATTGTGAACAATCACCCTACCGTGGATGATTGGGTTGGAGTTTTTTCTCCGGCAAAATTTGAGTAATCATCATATTAACTTCAACTCATTATTAAAAATAAATATGCTTTATTATGGGACCTCATTTAACACACTTAAATTTATTAATTTCTTACTTTTGTTCATCTTTGTGGGGTCCCTCTCTTGCTTTTATTTTTGGTGCTGGACTGTCTTAGTTGCTTTTGCTCGGTTTTGTTCTTTGCCTTTTAAGACATACAGTGCTCCTTAATAAAATTTCCTTGACATTGCCTTTCAAAAAAAATATAATAAAATAACAATAAGATCTCATTCATTAATTTCACCCTGTGATAACTTTAAGCTACTAAATTTTATATATATTGTTAAAGAACTTAGAGATGTTTAATTTATGATGTTATGGCAGCCCATCAACCTGTCCTGCTGATGATATAGAGGAGCCATATATCTGTTCAGCTCCTACAAAGGTTGACTTGTGTGTTATTAATGATAATTTGTTTGCAAGTTATTACAATTCTAAATATGGGTTGAAATAAAATCTCATGAAATCTGCAAACATTTTCTATCCCCTGTGTGCCTTGCAGTACAAGTATGCAAATGAGTCCGGCTCAGATTATTTAAAGACAGGCAGAGGATCTCTCAGCTTCCGGCTTATCAATCAGCGAGCAGATTTTTCCTTTGCTTTATTTTCAGGCGGACTATTTGAAGTAATTAGTTTTAATTGCTTCTTCGTTGTCTTTTTAGTTATTTTTCTAATGAAAATGATACATTTTGTTGACTGATCATTTATCAACACTTGAATATTACAGCCAAAACTGGTGGCTATATCAAATTTCATAACGTTTTGCAAACCCTAAAGCACCCTTATATCCACGCCTTGCTCTTGGGAAGTCATGGGATGAAGTAAGTTTTCTAACTCGTAATCAAATGGCTTTAGCCTTTTTACACCCTAAACTATTTCGTCAAGTACATTTTTCTTCCTAAACTTCAAATCATGACAACTTGCCCCCTTCCAAATTCAAGACATTTTGCAGCTTAAACTTCCCAAATTTAAGACAATTTACACAAAATGTCCTGAATTTGGAAAGTTCATCGCAATTCTAGTTTATGGGGCAAAATGCCACATAGTTCAGGAGCAAAAAGACTAATAAGCCGTAAAATATGTCGAACATTCCTATAAAAATCATTTCATATCTCCCTCTACTTGAAACTATTCGGACTTTAACAAACATGGCTGCTGCTTAGATGACTGTGACCTGGACAAGTGGTTATGACATTGACGAAGCTGTGACATTTGTTGAATGGGCTAAAAAGGGAGATTCACCGGTTCAATCTCCAGCAGGAACTTTGACGTTTAAACAGAACAGCATGTGTGGTAAGAATTAATTACTTCAATTATGTTTAGTAATTTGTCGGTTTTTGAGTTATTTCATTTGATCAGCATCACTAATGAACAAAATTGATGATCTGTAGGTGCACCTGCAAGAACAGTTGGCTGGCGTGATCCAGGTTTTATTCATACAAGTTTTCTGAAAAACTTGTGGCCAAACTTCCAGTAGGCATCTAGATGAAGTGAAATGATATGATTTGATACTTGAAAGTGTTCAAAAATGATGATCATAACAAGGATTACGCAAATTATGGTATTTCAGATACATATACAGAATGGGTCATCTCTTAACTAATGGTAATGGGACAGTTGTTTGGAGCAAAACATATTCACTTAAAGCAGCCCCATATCCTGGCCAAACCTCCTTACAAAGGGTCATAGTATTTGGAGACATGGGCAAGGTAAAGACATTTTAAGATCCCTTTTTTTGTATGTTTAACTTGCAATTGAAGCTAGGGTTAGGTTTTCATTTTCTGACATGATGTCTCTCAGGCCGAACATGATGGTTCAAATGAGTATGCCAATTATCAGCCTGGTTCGCTCAATACTACCGACCAACTCATCAATGACTTGGACGATTTCGACATAGTCTTCCACATAGGAGACTTGCCCTATGCAAATGGATATGTTTCCCAGTGGGATCAATTCACAGCTCAGGTTGAGCCAATAGCATCAGCTGTTCCTTACATGATTGCAAGGTATGTGTTCTTGCTTGTGCATTACTGCATTTTAAGATTTTTACTTTATAATTAATTTATAATAAAATACTAATTCTTTGAATCTGGGTTAATTTGAAATTTTTTATTTTTGCTGCAGCGGTAATCATGAACGTGACTGGTATAACTCAGGATCATTCTTTGACACCGATGATTCAGGTGGTGAATGTGGAGTGCCAGCAGAAACCATGTTCTATTATCCTGCTGAGAACACAGCAAAGTTCTGGTAAAAGTTTCTGATGAATCTTTTTAGGGCTATATTTTTCAACTTTTTTATTACTGGTTTTGTAACTTGCTTGAATAACAATTAATATAATATATTCTGAAAATGCAGGTATTCAGCAGATTATGGGCTATTCAAATTCTGCATAGCTTACAGTGAACATGACTGGAGAAAAGGATCAGAACAATACAAGTTCATTGAGAAATGCCTTGCATCAGCAGATAGACACAAGCAGCCTTGGCTGATTTTCGCAGCTCATCGCGTCCTTGGCTATTCCTCTAATGACTGGTATGGCCAGGAGGGATCATTTGAAGAGCCTGAGGGAAGGGACGATTTGCAGAGGCTTTGGCAGAAGTACAAAGTTGACATCGCCCTTCTTCGGCCACGTCCATAACTACGAAAGAACATGCCCAATTTACCAGGTATCTGTTGTGAATTCTGAAAGATTGTCAAATCCATATATAACCTCCTTGACTCTGCAAAAGATATCCTGATTTTATTCTTCTGGTTTATGCTTAATTAATGCAGAATCAATGTGTGAAGAAGTGTTGTCAATGGAACGATCCATGTCATTGTTGGTGGAGGAGGGAGCTATCTTTCAGATTTCAGTTCACTCACCCCATTTTGGAGTCTCTACAGAGATTATGACTGGGGATTTGTCAAGCTCACAGCATTTAACCAGTCATCCCTGCTATTTGAATACAAGAAGAGCCGCGACGGACAAGTTTATGATTCCTTCACTATTTCAAGGGACTACAAAGATGTCTTGGCTTGTGTTCATGATGGCTGTGAGCCAACCACATTGGCAACTTGAACTATGTCTCAAGTAAATCTTGTCTAGAGGATATCTATGAAAGTGCATTATATCAATAATTTGTTTTGTTTGATGCACTTGTATGGAATAAAATGTACTAGAATGAAAAAAATTTTAAAAAAAATTAATGGAATAATATTAAATTATTAATTAAGCTGCTGGCTACTATTGAACTTGCAAAGTTACAAAATGAAGCTACTAGCCTAATACACATTTAGACTCATCACAAATGAAAGGCACTTATAATTTTGTAAACATACAGTCTCATACAATTTGAACATTTTGGCAAGTAGTTTTAACGTTTAAAAGCAGTAACATATATACTATATATATTGTTCTTATAATAAGAAAAGGCGTTAAAATTAAAATAGAATTGTATAGTTAGGTAAGAGATTCCCCCAAAATTCTTTTTCTCTGGTCCTCTACAGTTTTACCTCTAGTCAACCAGCCATCTCCATGTCACAAGATTTGTTTTCTTGGTCATCAGGTGAGTTAATAGATGCTAGTAGATCATCTATCTTCAAAGGAGAATGCCGAACTGTATACTGGAACAGAATCTGCAGAGCAAATTCCAAAAAGAAAATTTATATTTCTAATTAAGAAGCATCAGAAGATATTACATGCAAGAATTTGCTTGGATGAAGGTTATTTAAGATCGCTAAAAGTGAATTTCAAATATCAACTATGAAGTGATTCCCACATGCTTTTCTACCAACCTTTGAATAACTATCCGCAAAAGCTCGAGCTCGATTTGACTTGCCAAGATAATTCAAATCAGCCTTCTCAAGCTTCCCATCTGAAAAACTCAATCCTCCATCACTAATAGCAAATCGTAGAAGATTCCCCGAATCTAGCCCTGACTGGATTTGGAAAAATTGAGGAGATCAAATTAAGGAAAAGAGAAAGCTCAAAGATTTGCAAACTAGAATGTTAAAAGCAACGTTGGATGGAGGGGAAGTGAAGGGAGGAGTCCTTATTACTTTCCTTTCTAGCCATATTCTAAGCAACCTGGATATGGGGCTGCCTTCTAGGTCAATCAGCAGACACTCTTAATTTTTGTAGGAAACATGCCTGTGTAATAGCATAATAGGGAGTCGACAAGGTCATATTTTGGTTCTTGCTTCCATTATGCTTCAAAATCATAGACATCTATACCTATCACTATCCAAGAGGTTAACCCAACTATTAGAACTAGGGGCTTTGAACTCAGCAGTCATAGATTCAAATGTTGGGAAAGTGAACTAGGATTTACAGGATTGGAGGCTACTTCCTTAAAGTAGCTAAAAAGCCCAATAGGCACACAACAAAATTGAGAATAACAGATCACTAATATTGATACATTATAAACTTTGAATAATCAAATCATATATCAATGTTAAATCATAAATGAAGAAATCATTGCAATTAGTAGAAAGCAACAATCAGCAACCATTAATGCATCATGCATCTGGCTCATATGGATATCTACCACCATACCTGTTGGATCATATCTGCATCTAAGCAACCAAAAACGACCGGGGGGTCATCTGATGTAGCCAATTTTCCATTGTCTTGTAGCTCCAAAACTACCTAATAACAAAAGAATTAACACTTTTATCACTTTTTTCCAGATGTATAGAATATTAGAAAATGAGATACTAGTTTTTGGATAATTAGGTATTGATTCTCTGTCTTTTAACGTCAGAACTACTTATTTTTCCTTTTATAGTATCTTCTCTTCTTTAGACAGATTCTCTGTCTAGTTTTTGCAAATATTATTCTGTAACTCTACAAAGCTTTGTTTTTAAATTTCATAGCTAAACGTTATTCCACAAAATCTGAAAGAAAAACTATCTGCGCCAAATTATCAGACAGCACACACATTTTCTGCGTTATACAGCATGCACCAATTGATTATCATTGCTACTAAAAGAATTCAACTTGTTCCAAATTAATTACATTAATAATTACTCTTCAGCAAAATTCAAGAGAAAGACACATGATCTAATTAAATCATTTTAGGGGGTAGCAAGAAGAGACAAGGGCATAAGAAGCACAGCTGAGTAATAAATATTACATCAAAATACCTGTTGTTGGCTTGGAATCTCTCCTTTACTATCTGTGTCAATAACATATTGACTACAGTTCTCATCCTTCCAGACTAATACCAGAGGCGTATTACCAGTTTGATAGTGTGCATGCCTGTCAAGGAGATAAAACAAAGATCAACAGTGAAAAGACACAAACAGGAAAGAGACTAACTATGCTGTAAAGAGAGATGGAGAGATTGTGGTGATAACACAAAATTTAACAACAGTAATGCACTGGCTCTTCCACAGGGGATAAGTAAGGAAAAGGTTCATATATGCTTAGGGCAATACAGAAAATCTTACATCCTAAATTATAAGCAGAATTCTTCCAGCAAAGGCAGAAATTCCAATTTTACTATACTCTTTTATGGAAAAATAAACTACAATGGGCAAAGCCATCAGGGCATCTCATTATTTTACCAGTGCAACATAAATGCTACGCAAACCAGCATTCAGTTGCCAATGAAGCCTAGCTCTGAACCCTAAGATAGAACTAGGTATACCTACAAAAATATACCTATTCCTTAGAGCATAAGAGAAAATTAAAATGAAAGCCATGCCAAAAACATTATGCTCCATCTCTTGGGGATTGAACAAGCAAGGAAAGGCACACTGATGGACATACTGCTAAGAGCTAGAAACAAATTAAACATAACTTCTGGTTTTTACCTAGATAATGGTAAAGATATTAGTACAATTAAATAAATCAACCAAAATTTTGCAAACTACATAACAGTGTTCACCTCATGAGTGTTGTGTGGTCCTATAAACAGGAAGAGCGGCATATACTGCCATTACAACAGGCTTCAAGCCTGCTTTAAGTGGACTAATTAAGGTGCTTACCTTTCATAGGTACTGATAAGTGGAATGGGCACATATCAAGCACATCATATAAAGGAGTTCATCTAGATTTCAAGCTGCTATATAAAAACGAAGTTCTTTGTGTCTCTATCACAGGAATAGCAAGTACATAGTAATTTACAATAGCGTTGAGAAAAACCCAAAGGCATGACACCTATAATGGAGTAAATCCTATTCAACTAAAGGTACCAGCAAAAAGGAATATTGGAATGGAAAACTCAGCACACATTTTTTAGGACAGACTCACTTGTTATAGAATAGAAGCCCATCTTTGGCATAAGGCACGACACCAGTATATGCAGTATATAAGCCGTTCTGATCACAATTATACACAGGAACAGCACTGAATCTATATTTGTGATAGTAGGAAGGAGGACTGCAAGCACCACTCTCTTCAAGCTTCGAGTTCAACCAATAGAACCTAAACTCAGCAGTGCAATCATAGAGAGAATACCCATTCCAACAAACCACATCAATGACATAGTAAGTCTGATCCAACTGCAATAAGAACCCAACAAAAACCAAGTCAAGACCACAAACACCAATTAACAGCACTAATATGATATTATCTTATTCGGGGGTTTTTTTTTCAGGTTTTTGGTACCTCGTGGAAAATGCAGTCCAGGATACAATAGGACTGAGCTGAGCCCGAGCCGTCTCTGGTCTTGGCTCCGGCTGGTAAAGCGGACGGGAAATGATGCAAAATTGAACCGTTTCGTAGCCTGCTCACTGTCGTTCCATTTGATGATACGACGAAGCATCGTTTTCCAGATGGCCTTGCTAATACATACCTATTAATAAAACAAAAACAAATTTTGATTTTTCAAAAGCTTACTTCATAGGCAAAATAAAACGTTTCGGAACACCGAATTAACAAAAAAAAATGGAAGGAGGGAGTGGCAGAGAATAATTACCAGTCTTGGCTCAATCGATCAGGGACGTCGATCATCCACTCAGGAAGCATAAGCTGTCTCGCGAACCATTTTCGAACTTCTGGTCCCCGGAGCTTCGAAGCTCGACGGACATCGAGGTCCTTTGACGAAGCTCCAGACTCTTGCTCGGCTTCAATTGCGGTTTCTAAATCAATGTCGGGTTGTTCGGGTTCGGGCTCGGATTCAGGGACTGGAGACTGGAGCGACAGAATAGAGGAGGCTAAGCAGCGAGCTTGTTGTTGAGCATCACGACGATTCTGTGCTTGACGGAGCAACGAGAGTTCCCTGCGCTTCTGCTGATCGGATATCGCTGCTCGCTTAAACGGACGGCGAAGATCGTGCGGCGCCATCACTCACCGTCGCACCTTCTCAGTTTTCACTCAAAATTAACGGCTAAACCCTCTGTCGAAAGGGTCTTTTCCAATTCTCCTATTTCAAACGGTTTAAAAATTATATAGGCTCGGTAACGGTAAGGCGGTTCAATTAAAACGACACCGTACCTTCCATCTAATCAAACTATTAGTAAAATGCAAAGAGTAAAGCAGTGCCGTTTTGAGGATTCTATTTTTTTTTTTTTCCTCTCTTTTTTCTCGGTTTCTTTCTCCCAAATATCTGCTGAAGATGGTTGGAATGCCAGCCTAACTGCTCTATTAAAACAGTAATTCATGGCGGATATCTGGATGCTCAAAGTCTCTAAGGTTTCTGTTCTTATTAAGAAATGAACATAAGACTTAAAGTCTCTAAGGTTTCCGTTCTTATTAAGAACATAAGAAATGAACTCAAAAGAATTCCAGCTCCAACGTGAAAGACTTAAAGTTTCTCTTTTAACTCTACAGCTCCCGACCTCTGCAATGGTACAATTTCTTCTCTCTTATCTTTATCTTTATCTTTATCTTTAAGTTTCAATCATGGAACTCTCACTCGCTCGTTACCAATGCATTTCATTGGATCAAATACAGACTAGTCCTAGCTTTCCTTCATCAAACCATAAGGTTTTAAGAACAAAGCCTTTATTTTCCGGTTATTGTTTTAGATTCGATAGGAGGAAATTAAATAACCCATTTGATAAAATCAAGTGCTTTTCACTAGAGCAAGGGCTGCAGCCACGGCGGCCCAAGCCGAAACCTTCTAGGACTAGGGATCCTGAATTGAAAGGAACTGAGGAGACTCGGGTTAAGAAACCTAGTGTTGGGATTTGCAGTCAGATAGAGAAGTTGGTTTTGTGTAGTAGGTATAGAGAAGCGCTTGAATTGTTTGAGATCTTGGAAATTAAAGGTGGTTTTGATGTGGGATTAAGCACATATGACGCACTAGTGAGTGCCTGTATTGGATTGGGAACTGTTCGAGCTGTCAAGAGGGTGTTTGGTTACATGATAAATAATGGGTTTAGGCCAGATCTGTATATGAGTAACAGGCTGCTGCTTATGCATGTGAAATGCGGGAGGATGATTGACGCACGTAGGTTATTTGATGAAATGCCGAGGAGGAATTTGGTTTCATGGAATACCATAATCGGTGGGCTGGTGGATATTGGGGATTGCTTGGAGGCGTTTAGGTTGTTTATCATTATGTGGGAGGAGTTCTCTGATTGTGGATCTCGGACTTTTGCAACAATGATTCGGGCATCTGCGGGATTGGAACTCATTTCTGTAGGTAGGCAGCTACATTCTTGTGCAGTGAAGATGGGTGTAAATGAAGATATCTTTGTAACTTGTGCACTAATCGACATGTATAGCAAGTGTGGCAGCATTGAGGATGCTCAATGGGTTTTTGATGACATGCCAGAGAAGACTACTGTAGGATGGAATTCCATTATAGCGGGTTATGCTCTTCATGGTTACAGTGAGGAAGCGCTGAGTATGTTTTATGAGATGCGTGATTCTGGTGTTAAAATGGATCATTTCACATTTTCAATTATAATTAGAATTTGTTCGAGGTTAGCTTCAATTGAACGTGCTAAGCAAGCTCATGCAGGTTTAGTTCGTTCTGGTTTTGGGTTTGATATAGTGGCTAACACAGCCCTTGTAGACTTCTACAGCAAATGGGGGAGAATAGAAGATGCGCAACGGGTTTTTGACAGGATGCCCTGCAAGAATACCATATCTTGGAATGCTTTGATTGCTGGATATGGTTATCATGGTCGAGGAGCTGAGGCTGTGGATTTGTTTGAGCAAATGCTGAAAGAAAGAATGAGACCAAACCATGTTACCTTTCTTGCTGTGTTATCTGCTTGTAGCTATTCAAGGCTATTTAAATGTGGTTGGGAAATTTTTCAGTCCATGAGTAGAGATCACAATATCAAGCCCCGTGCAATGCATTACGCTTGTATGATTGAATTATTAGGTCAGGAGGGTCTTCTTGATGAAGCCTTTGCATTGATTAGAGGTGCTCCCTTCAAGCCTACAGCAAACATGTGGGCTGCTTTGTTAACAGCTAGTCGTGTCAATGAGAATTTCGAGCTTGGGAAATTTGCAGCTGAGAAATTGTATGGGATGGAACCTGAAAAGCTTTGTAATTATGTTGTGCTTTTGAATATCTACAACCGATCTGGCAAGTTAAAGGAAGCAGCCGCTGTTTTACAGACTTTGGAAAGGAAAGGGCTGAGAATGCGTCCAGTTTGCAGTTGGATTGAAGTTAATAAAGAATCACATGTTTTCCGCTCTAGAGACAAACGCCACATCCAGACAAATGAGATTTACCAGAAAGTTGATAGTTTGATACTCGAAATTTCAAAGCACGGTTATGTTCCTAAGGAGAAAACTTTGCTCCCTGATGTGGATGAACAGGAGCAGCATGTATTATCATACCACAGTGAGAAATTAGCAATAGCTTTCGGACTGTTAAATACTATGAATGGATCACCTTTGCAGATTGTGCAGAGCCATCGAATTTGTAATGACTGCCATAATGCTATTAAGTTGATAGCTTTGGTTACTCGACGGGAAATTGTTGTGAGGGATGCTAGTAGATTCCACCGCTTCAAAGATGGGAGCTGTTCTTGTGGTGATTATTGGTGATGTTGCTTAATACCTAAAATCAACTTTAAGGTATTAAGAACTTTGTCTTAATATTTCTCGGTAACCATTTTTTCCTCATTTTTTTTTTAAATAATAACTCTACATGTTGTAGTTAAAATTTTCAAGTTCTAATAGAAAATCAATTCATTTTGTGCAAGAAATTCTGCAATCTTCTTCTAGTTCAAAATTCTGAGCCATTCTTCATTTCATTTTTCTCTTGCTGTATTCTGATGAAGGATAAACAAGCAAACATGGAGGGCACAAATCAATTATTTCTCCATGACCATCAGAACTAAGCACAGATTTGATGCTAAAAATCAATCACCTCAGTAAAATAATTGCAGGGCTATATTTTCCAACAATGAGTTGGGCTCCTGAGTGTTTGGGCCCCAAGGGCCCTGTTATAAGAAAAATAAAACCCCACCAGAAGTTGCGTTCCTGGCGGCTTTAGTTTTTGAATCTACAGTCTCTCTACTCTCGCCGTTAACAGTGAACTTTCATCGAGCACTTGAATTGAGTTGCAGCTTTCTGTGTCGTTAGGGTGAGGAAATTCCAATTCCGAACTTTTCTCGGAATTTTTTTGTTCACCGGGACGGGTTTTTTTTTTTATTTAATTTACATTTCCTTAAAGAGATTGAGCTGTTAAGCATCAAATTTTGAAGTTAGAGAGAAGAAAATAAATGGAGCATTCGCTGTGGGGAACTCTACCGCTGTTAGTAAGAGCAAACTCCAAAGAATCGGTGGAATATATTCTTCAATCCCTCTGGAGAACTCGCAAGACTGGTCTCGACGCTGATGACCGCCGCCTCATCTGCGAAATGCTTCAGCTCCAGAATGACTCCGGCCTCGACCCCGTAATTAACCCAACTCCCTCTTACTCTCTCTATATTTGCACGAATGCTTGTATTTTGTTACTGTTACTAGCTTAAATTATCATTGAATTCGTCTTTGATATTATTGCCCAATTTTCATAGTTATCTCTGCAAGACCTAGTTTTTATCAGTGCTAGACTACTAGTGTATAGTATAAAACGAACAATGTTTACTTAAAAGGAGAAAGAAAACAGGTATGAAGAAATTTCGTTAAGAAAAAGAAGAATTCGAGTCTGAAATTTTTTTAAGAATATTTAGTTTCCTTGAATTCAGTTATGGTCGTTATTTGCTGAACTTTACATGGCGGAAATTACTATCTCAGGGTGTTTCCTGGACTTTTGTTTCCTAGATTTTGGCAATATTAAACAAGTTATTGCTTCCCGCGGATATTTCTCTGCAATCAAAGATTTCCATATTATCTGATTTAATATGCTCTTGAGTCTCGACTTTTGTTTTAAAAGTGAAAAACAAAGATTGAGTCTCATATTGGTTTCATATGCAGTTGCTGATATTGAGAATAACATTTTTATAATTTGGTTTGAAATGGGAATTTATCTGTTATGTGTTCAAAGAGCATTGATTTTTGTAGCTTACCTAACTGTTATTAGTAAATCCAACTTAGTAAGATTAATTGGTTATGTTCTACTGCAGCTTCTAGTGTGTCTTCGCATGTTGATCCGTAGATGTGTCTATGAAAATATCAGCAAAGATGATATCCAAAAGCTGTTTCCAAATGAGGTTCTTCCTGAATTACAGAGACTATTGACACTTTTGCTGCAAAAATTTCAGAGAGAATGGCGCGCAGAGATACACAAAGATGAGGTCACAAATTCAATTATGGTTCATTATAAGAACATTTATCTCCATTTAATAAATGCTATATGTGATCCTACTTTTAAAATCAATAATATCAGGATACTTTGCCACGCTTAAAGGCAATGACTTGGAATATGGAACATCAAGACAGCGAAGTGACAGAGCCAGTGGCTGTTATTAATTTGAAGGTATCAATCTTTCTGTTGGCAAGCCAATTGCTATTGATGCCTTATTGTTATAGATTTGAAATTTTAACTAAATATGAAATTGGGTAAATAAACATCTTTCAAATGCTTTAGAAAATATGTTTTTATCTGGCTGCACAATATCCTTTATACTCCCAAACTGATGGTAAGATGTTTTTATCTTGAAATTTTTGCAGCTCCAAAATGATACACAGGCGCCACAAGGAGAGTTGGATTTGAAGTTCCAGTTAGCTAAAGAAACCCTGGATACAATGCTGAAATCTATGTACTCTATAAGAGATCAGTTGTCTAATTTGGTTGGTCTTATTGCTCAAACTTTCCATTTCTTAATTCCTGTAATAGTTTAATCAGTACAAAGATATTTCTCTTTCATCTATGCTAGTCTAAATATGCTTTCTTATTTTCTTCAGGGTGAGACATCAAATGAAACTTTCTCCCAGGAAATGAATGCAGTGTAACCACCAATGATATCACATAAAATGGTACAGGCCGCCCAGCTTTCCCCTCTAAATCTGGTGTTCTCTAGATTTTTCTTCTGAGTCATCCTGATCATCAACTTTTCCAGTTAGCATATTATTTTAACTTTTATTTACTTAACCTGCCTATGTGAAGAAAACAAAGGGTAATTAAAAGGGCCAATGAGTAAAATGATCTCCTAATCTTGACTGAAAGTCTGAAACCCCAACACCGTCCCCAAACAAACACAGGTACTCTCCTTTCCCCTCTTTCCCCTTTGCGTCTATACTCTATAGTATACCCTCTGCAGGAGAGAGAGTACTAAAACTAAAACATGTAGCCAACCAAGATAGTTTTGAGTGGCTTGACTAACTATAGGAGCTATAGGACTAGCAATGTCAAAACTGGAATAGAAGAATCAAAGTCAGAATATAACCTTGATTAGGTACTATTTGGTTGTACCTACTTTGGTACTTCAAAAAAGGAATAAATTGTTAAAGAAACATGTGAAGCTGATATGTCTCAATTAGATTGTTGGCCGTAGTGGATGGCCATCACTAACTCTTGACTCTTTTCAAGATTGGCCATTTTGCAAATGAAAATAACTTTGATGAGTAGCATGATTACCTAATGGGGGCAATGGAACTACTCATGTCAAAAAAATCATAATATCACTTTAGGCAATATATGGTTGTACTTCTTTTGGTACTTTAAAAGGGTAGATATTGTCAAAAAGACATTGGAAGCTTATATGTTGAAAATTAATGAAAATTTTGGCAGTAATGGTAAAAGACTTGTAATAATGTCTCTTGAAACCAATAATTGAATGCTTGTGCTAAATATGCATACTGCTTTAGGTTTTCTTCTTATGGCAGTAGTTCCCTGTGGGAGAGTAGTACTTGCTTTGGTAACGAATAGCTATGGTTATGAAAGTCGTGTAATCGTATATTAGTTGGGAGTTTGAGATTGACCATGACCAAAAGCCAAGTGTGACTGTTCTTTCCAATTTTGGTCCACATGAGATTAACATGTAGTGATGATTCCTTTGTGTTTCCCCTGCTTGGATCATAACCACTGATAGTTCAAGGATTTGACAAGATTGATCAAAGGTTTTGATGTGTTCAATAGAAATTAAATATTAGAGTAGGAGAGAAAGAGTGTGACCATCTGAAGTGCAATGTCCTGATAAGATCATAAGGGTACCAATAGTCTTATCTTATCTCACATGCAAAGATATTTATTTTTACCCATGGGGCCTAATAATTCTAGTTTGAAACTTCAAAGTTCTAGAGTCCTTTGTTTTTTTTTTCTTTGGTAGCACAAGTCATTTGAAGTTTGGCAACATTGACATATTCAAAGCTACGGTGATGGTTAAGGCACATGTTAAGTTTTCTATGGGTTAGCTGCTACATGATTTGTAGTTAGAATTAGATTCCATTGGGAAA
Organism: Corchorus olitorius; assembly: GCA_001974825.2. NCBI lineage: Eukaryota > Viridiplantae > Streptophyta > Magnoliopsida > Malvales > Malvaceae > Corchorus > Corchorus olitorius. The sequence goes on along the minus strand of AWUE01019753.1, from coordinate 15,674 downwards.
GTCAAGTCAGCATAACCCAATCCGGAAACCGGAAATCATCTGCAGTTGGGCTCCATGTGATAAACAGACAAAGCCGACCGTGTTCATGGGTAAAATATAGTAAATTCTTTCAGATTCAAATTTTGAGCTATTATAAATTGGATTGCAGTTAAGGTTCCTTGTGTCATCTTTGAAACCATGTCTAGCAATTAAACGATGATGTTTTCGGTCACATGATGAAGCTCTTGTTAAACCATTTTGGAACATAAAATGGATTAATTTTGCAAGAAAGTGAATCTCTGCATACTGTAATCAAATAAATCTATCTGTTTTGCAGGGCAGGCTGGAGCAACACATAGAAGAATTTCCTCAATTTCATCATCGTTCGTGATCAAGACGTTTCCCAGATGGATACAGGTCAAGATTGATAACTGGTGGATTAATTTAAGTATGACCCATGTATGTGTAAATATATTATTTGAATTCTTCTAACTTTCACATTGATTTTCATTTTTACAATTAATAAAAGGATTGATGTTTACTTAAATAAAAGCCAGTTGCTCCGTTAACATTAAAGGTAAAAAAGGATTTGTTATGTTAACCCTTGTTTACTTTAATCATCATTAATGAAACATTAAGAAAAATTAATAAATAAACTTGAAAGTTCAAAGTCGGTCTTTAAAGGCTTTTAGATTATGGATATTGGATAGTGTGAAAGGAAATTTGATCTACCGTGTTAGGTGAGGCAAATAATTTTGACAAGAGATTTTCAGTTCACCTTATCAGGTCCCTTTTCCCATTTTTATTTTTTGTCTTAAGATGTGGATTGAAGCTTTTCAATGGACCAAATAGCAACTTTGGTTGTAACCCAAAGCCAAGGTAAGCCTGGCTGTCTGATAAAATCATCAATGTTTTTTATGTTTTCTTTTGTTTTTTTGGCTTTTTAAATAAAAATAAAAATGGTGTTTTAACTGGAATTATTGGTTGGGATTGAGTTGACAATTACACAAGTGGAACATATGACATTATTATTTATATATAAATATAAATTGGGCAAAACCTCTTCCAAACCAGCAGGTGGTGGGCGGTTTTTGTTTGTTGATGGATCAAAATATGAACATTTTTATTTTCTTTTTGGCAACCACCTTTGGATATTTAATTTAACCCTATAGATTAGATTAGATAGACTAAGACAGAATATTCAAAGACCAAAAATAAATATCCCCAACCCAAATACAAAAAATCAACTGAGACTTTTGATTTTATTTTATATAACAAAATATATATTATTATTATCTGAAAAATGTGGTTGATTTTATATATATTATGTGATGTGATTTGATGAGATAAAAAGGGTTATAATTCTTGTGAGGTAACTTACCAAATTATTAGTCACATAAACAAACAACTCCATGTAACAATAATTAAAATAAATCTACACAAATCAAATCAATTTTTTTATTAACTCAATAATAATAAATTAGATTATAAGATCATAATCAGAATCTTATCAAAGCATTAACACCTTATTAATTGGTGTTAAAAATCTTATTATTGATAGAAGATTTAAGACTTTAGATTATTATTATTAGACTGTAAGTAACTTTTATGATAATAATCAAATTGATGCAATCAAAGTTTTTAATTCATACAACAAGGAAAGAAGATTAAAAAACAAAAGAAATTGTTTAAATAATTGCAATGGGCCAGACAATAGGGTCCCAAGTGGGGTAAGAAAAACCCAATCCAAAAAGGTAAGAAAAAAACCGTAGAGAAAATAACTGTAGAGAAACTCTTAACCCATTTTTTAAAAAAGAAAAGAATAAAAGAAAAAACCCAAACCCTTTCCTTTTCTCTTCTTATTACAGTTGTATTTTTTAGAACTGATAAGACCCCTGAAACGTTACTTACTTCCAAAAAACTTTCCTTTCTTCCCTTGCCAGCCGGCGGAAACTTGAAATTCCTTTCCAAAGTTTTCAGTTTTAGTTCAGACAACGGAAAAGTTTAAGTGAAGGAGAGAAAGAAAAGGATAACTTAAACCAAACCGGAATTCCTCTTCATCGTTGAACCGAAAACACCAAAAATAATGGCCCTTTTTACTTTACCTCAGCTCTGAATCTCCCTGAATTTCTAGATTAGTGATTGAAGAGAAGGGCTAGAGAAGCGAAGTAGAGGACCGGAAGCATCGACCATGGCTACGACTACGACGAGCCTTGGTGCGGGTGGGGAGGACCGGGTCATGGCGACGGCTCAGCAGATCGTGAAGAGTCTCAACACTCCAAAAGAGGTTCGTGAAGACATGCTCTTGATTTTATCGAGCTTCGATAACCGCTTGTCTAACATCAGCGATTTAATCAACAACGACTCCGCCAGTACCGGAGTCCGTTTCGACGCCGCCGAGAAAGTGATCCTCCGGTGGGACTCATCCCCTTCCAACCCGGACTCTTCCCACCACTCTCTACCGTGGGAGGACTCTCCCGATGAAGCCGCCGATTACCTCTCCGCGATTGACGAAATCCTTCAATTGGTTGTGGATATGTCGATTCGGTCTGATAACGAAATCATGGACCGGGCCGAGACCGCTATTCAAATTGCTATGTCCAGGCTGGAAGATGAGTTTCGGCTGATACTGATTAGGAATACTGTACCTCTTGATGCCGAGAGGCTTTACGGTTCGATCCGGAAGGGTTCCTTCTTTATCACGGAGAATGATGAGGAATTTGGTGAGGAATTCGAGAGCTTCGGAGATGCTGATAGTGAAAGAGGGTGCCTGCACGAGCGAGGAGTGAGCTTGGGAGATGATTTGTCTGTGGAGTTGATAAATGCTGATGCTGTTATTGAATTGAAAGAGATAGCAGACCGAATGATCAGGTCCGGGTATGAAAAAGAGTGTGTTCAAGCTTATAGTAGTGTTAGGCGTGATGCTTTAGATGAGAGTTTGGTGATTCTTGGAGTTGAGAAGTTAAGTATTGAGGAAGTTCAGAAGATTGAGTGGAGAGCAATGGATGAAAAGATGAAGAAGTGGATTCAGGCTGTTAAGATTACTGTTAGGGTTCTTTTGACTGGGGAAAAGAGGCTTTGTTATCAGATTTTTAATGGGTCTGATACAATTAGAGAGATTTGTTTTAATGAGACAGCCAAAGGATGTATAATGCAGTTGTTGAATTTCGGGGAAGCTGTGGCAATAGGGAAAAGATCATCTGAGAAGCTATTTAGGATTCTGGATATGTATGATGCATTGGCAGATGCATTGCTGGATTTTGAGATGATGCTTACGGATGAATTTGTGCTTAGTGAGGTCAGGGGAGTTTTAGCCGGACTAGGAGATGCGGCGAAAGGGACTTTTGTGGAGTTTGAGAATGCTGTGAAGAACGAGGCGTCCAAGAAACCTATGCAGAATGGGGAGATTCATCCTCTTACACGTTATGTAATGAATTATGTGAAACTGCTTGTGGATTACAGTGAGACTTTGAATTCGTTGTTAGAAAGTGATGAGGATGAAGCTGATGGATTGCAGAGTGAAGAGAAGGAGTTGGAGACTGTGACTCCATTTGCTAAAAGATTATTGTTGCTGATATCCTCCTTGGAATCCAATCTTGAGGAGAAATCAAAGATGTATGAGGATGGTGCATTGCATGCTATATTTTTGATGAATAATATTCTGTATATAGTGCAGAAGGTTAAGGATTCTGAGTTAGGAAAGCTTTTGGGAGACAATTGGGTCCGTAAGCGGCGTGGCCAGGTACGCCAGTACGCCACAAGTTATCTTAGGGCTTGTTGGACAAAAGCTCTGTACTGTCTGAAGGATGAAGGAATTGGAGGTAGCTCGAATAATGCCTCCAAAGTAGCCTTGAAGGAAAGATTTAAGAACTTCAATGCATGTTTTGAAGATATATATAGGGTCCAGACAGCTTGGAAGGTCCCTGATTCTCAACTTCGTGAAGAGCTTAGAATTTCTATTTCTGAGAAAGTTATTCCAGCTTATCGCTCCTTCATGGGGAGGTTTGGGGGTCAGCTAGAGAGTGGGAGGCATGCTGGTAAATACATTAAGTATACACCAGAAGATTTAGAAAACTATCTATTAGATTTGTTTGAAGGATCACCTCTTGTTCTTCATCATATGAGAAGAAAGAGTACATAGAATACAAAAACCCTTGTTACAGGTATGGCCCTTGCGCTCCTCAAGGACTAGCTGGAGCAAGAGTGCACCTATTTATGTATCTGATGTCATGTTCTGTATTTTGTCTGTTTGTTGTTATAAACACAGGTTTTTGTGAAAGTTAACTGTCAACCCTTTATATACTGTATCTTGTACATGTTTTATAGTCTATACTTCTTCTCTATGTGTGAATTTGTTTTGGCTCTTGTATTTTGTTTCATGAATCACCATGAGCGTTGTGGCACTTTAGACACCTTTTCTGTTGCCATGCCTCTTAATTTGATAGCTTTGCATATCTATTATCATGTGCCCATAGCATTCTCAACTTAAGTGCTTGATTCCTGTCACTGGAAGAAAAGCTGGCCGCTCTGTAATGTATATGGACTAATATAATTTTTGTATATTGTAGGATTGAAACCAGTAAATATATTATGATACCCAATTGTGCCATTTCTAGTTGGTAAATATTTTCTGGTAAGGTTTTGCACAATTCTTGTTTTGTTAAGCTTTAAGTACTGTCTGGCAATGACCGTCTTAATGGAATGGCTATTGGCTACATTACTTTCATTTTTCATTAAATTTTTTATTCCTGTATCTGCTTTTAGTAGTTTTTAATTGATAACTTCATCTTGGGTAAAAACAGGGAAAGAATAGAGGGTAGAACCATGCTGCATGAAGCAATGCGGCATAAAAATTAAATTAGAATGGTTTTCTGCAAGATGGCATTTTTCAAATGTGATTGAAGATGTTTTGAGGAGTTATGCTGTTATGTTGATGCATTGGACAATTAGGACATTAGGTGATTTAAAGGAATGTTTAGCTCTATAGGATGAATATAAATTACCCAAAGAACTGATAGCTTGGGGAATGCTAAATCAATCTGCAATGTGGTGAAGATTTTATAGAGAACATAATGAAATGTTGAAGAGCTTTGTATTAGTAGCGAAGTTCAGTGCCAGGATTCAAGTTCACTATTCATTGTTGTGAGTGTGAATACCATCTAAGAATTATGTAGATGACAGGAGACCCACAGAAATGCAAGGCTCAAAATTTTCATTTTGGTATTTTAGGGTTTGTGGTATTAGCAATGTCTAGCAACAAGTTTTAAGTCAGATGTTATCCCACCTATATGCATAGGTGGTCGGAGAACAGGACCGATATGTCAGTCGTGAGTATATTTGGTCCCATCTTCCAGATTGTTTCTGTTTCTCTTCATGAAAGGTACGGTTTAATTAATTTTAGTGGAGACATCCTGACCATAAAATTAAGAGAAGAAAATGGGGGCATTCTGAAACTGTTTTTAGAATCATAACAGGGATGAGTAATCAATAGATTTTATTAGTTAAGCAGGGAGGCCTTTTGAAGAGCTTGGCATCAAATTTTCACTCGTTTAGTATTGTAGTATTTGAATAAGACTGAAGCAGGAAGAGGGAAGGCTTGCCTGCTTGAGTGTCTCTTTCAACTTTTCATGGTGTTAGAAAGGGACCATAATAATGGAGTAAAATCAACAACAATTGTGAATTGTCGGCTGAAGTGCAAAGTACATTAGATAAGAATAGGAATGCAAAACTTTTCCTGTATGGAGGGTATATATATTATAGTAGTTGGTGAATGGTAACTTTGGCACTGCTCTTATGATCCTTGCTTGCGTCCCTCGCCAAACTTCTACTTTGGTAATTTAGATTGAAGTTATATATTAATATACCCCAAAAAAACAAAAGTAAACAAAGTGGGGAAAATGGGAGAACAAGTGCTTGCATTGGCATTTAGTGGAAGTTTCCTAGGGTAAGTAACCATGACTTCTTATACTTGGTGGAAATTTTGGCTTGCATAGTCAGAGAAAAATCATAATATTCCCTTGAAATTTCTTGAGTTTTGCGTGCTTTGGTTTGGAGAAAGAAAATGGGAATTGAAGACGCCTGAAATGTTGGGGCGTCGTCAAACTATCTTCTTAGTCTAGCCAACCCATTTTGAGAGATATGATTGAGCCATGCCACATGATTACAGGCACAGTCGGGTCAAGAAAATAGGGTTTTAAGTCTTAGTACTGAAACAAGACAATATTTATCAAGCGGTAATCATGGTTTTTCTGAAGTATGCTCTTTGGTTACCATTCTCAAATTAATTATTACAGTTAGAAGCTCGTTTTGGAGTAATCTATACTTTGATGTGAGCGTTTGCCTATAAGCTAGTAAAGAAGAAAAATCTAGGAAAGCATAAATTGCAGGGTGACAATCAAGAGGGCCACACTGCTTCCATAGCAACAGGAAAATTGTAAGAAAAACCCACATGTTTTTTCAGACATCATGTAACAGATAAACGTGCCAATGTCTTTGTTTTACAACAAGAAAACTCAATAGGATCTCGTTTGGTATTACTTGTTAGGTCCAAGATTCGCATTAATTGCAACTTACCTTTTGGACAAGCCAATTTTGTTATTTTTCTTATTAACCGATAAAATTGCAGGGTCCATTTGCACCCTGATGCACCATTTCTAACTTCCCTACTTCTGGTCCATTGAAGTTGAAGGCAAATTCTGGAATTTGGGGGCTGGAATCATGTCCACTTCTCAGTGGTGGTTAATGTAGCCACTTTTTTTGGCAGCCCAAACATGAAATAGTTTTCATGTTATGTTGGCCGACGACATATTCTTAATGGCTAACAACCGTAGACCCAAAAGTAAGCATCTGAGCATTTGAATCAACTGGTTACCGTATAATATTTTACTCGAGGAGTATCCTTTTGAATCCTTCGTTAAGTAAACCTTAAAAAAAAAAAGATGGAAAGCAGCTGTAAGACTAGAGATGTTGCAAATATCAATCATTTTTTTTGGGTGAAAAAAATAAAAATATCAATCAATTTACCCATTGGGCAATTCACCTAAGTTGGACCAAATAACAACCTCGCAAGTGGTAAAAAATAATAGACAGTGGAGTGTCTTTTGTGTGTGATTTGGACAGGTTTCATTGGAATTATGTTGGTAAAGCAGAGAATCCAGCTAAGTGAGCAGATGATTATTGGATATGAACTTTGGAGTAGCCGGAAATTGTGGCCTATCCATGTTGCATGAGGATTACTATCCGAACCATGGTACAATGAGGATAATTGTCTATAACGAAAATGGCTGCTAAGGAAAGTGTTGGATCCTTGCTAGCAATTAACGTGCCTAGTGGCTTTTTCTACAACTTATTGCTACGGTATCCCCCAGAGCCCTCCAAAGACATCCATCCATCTTTCAGAATTCAGATTCAATTAACATTAAAAATCTTCATTTTTCATAAGATTTATGTTGATGCCCAATAATGTTGTAGCCTAACATCGAGTTCTGAGTAGCCTGTAAGAGAGTAAACCATGAGGAAAAGGGTCTCCCGGGTGATCGGAGGAGACCTTCTCCGACGGTCAAGTCAGTAGGATCCCTTTGTAGGTGCATTGGAGAGCTCGTCAGTTACATGCTTTTGGAGTAATAGAGCATTATGTCACATAATGAAATAATGAGTCATACCTTGACTATTTATAAACCTTATAGGCTTGGGTCTTAATTGGTTAGTGGGCCTTGGACCCAAATCAGATATACTCAGCAATTCTCAATATCAATTAGACCCCAATCAATTAAGGGTCGAGTCAAGTTGAATTTCAAACGAGGGAAAAGTCTCACAAAGTCTATTTTCTCTATTTACTAGACTTGAAAACATTAGAGTTTATTTAAGAGACATTAAATTCCTTACACGCTCAATCTTTCTTTTTTCTTTTGGTAAAAACACAAGTTCATCCTGTTTATACCAGATCGGGTATAGAAGTGAAGATCTCTTATCTCATAAATGATTTTCCGTATTCATAAAACTCAAACTCGGAATAAAAGCGGATTTGAAATTGCTCAATCTTATAGACATTAGCTTATTTAAGGGATACTGGATTTCTTCTATCCAATCCCATAGATATTGGGCTTCATTCTTTCTTTCTTTTTTTTTTTTTTTTGACATCAATATTGGGCTTCATTCTTATTAGCAAATTATCTCAAATCTTAGATAACAAGAATTAAAATCTTCAAGTCCAAACTGTATTTTAGGCTCAGAATGTTTTGTGGCCCAGGCCCACTTGTAGGTTTTGATCACTTGGTCTTTTTGATTGTATGGGCTATTTGTCAAGTTAACCTTGACAAAATTGAAGGAGATTTACCTTTTTTTTTTTGGTATATATATGAAATTTATTTATGATTAGTACTATCGTAATACTGCACAAGAAGATGAGTTCCTTCTCATTAGATTGCAACACGGAGCGTTGAAATCAAGTTCCTCAAGACACCAAAATTTACAAGAACTGAAACCTGTAAAGCCACAAGTAAATTAATTACAGAGGCTCCCCTCTGTCACAATCTGCAAATCAAATTAGTCTCCAACACCGCCAAATGAGAAAAGCATGATCACGAAGAAATGGAAGTGAAGCAGCCAAATTTTATTTGAATTTGACTACTACTTTTCAGCTGTGTTCTGTCACAAAATGAAATGCCATGTGATATTTGAGTGGTGATTCGACATAACAAATAAATAAATATATGAAAAGATGAACATTCATGGGAGATTACTGAGGAAATTAAGCTAGCAAGTTTGAAGTTTTGAAAGAGTCTAGATCGACCCAAATATCTTTATAATTTCTTGTTATACATTTCTTACATTGAAACAAAATATAATCAACCAAAAAAAAAGACAATGTAAAAAAAGCAAATAACCTTCGTTCCTTCATATTGGCAGTAGGCAGATGAAAATGGAAGAGTGGAGCTTACAAAATATTTTGGGTAATTCTTCTATGGAACCCATTTTTTCTAAAGGGAAAAAAATGGGTGTCTTGACATCCTGTTTGAGGTTTAAGCTGCTTGGCTGCATATCTCCAGCTGGCCTTTTGTTTACAATCCTAAGGATTGTCTCATGGCAGGTTCCCCCAAAAACCAAGTCCCTCAACTCTCCCTTCAAGCATTGGAGAAAAACAGAGACTTGGTTTGCTCTTTTTCTGATAAGTCACTGATCTGATTTCGTAACGCCGCCGCCAATTTTCGACCGATTCATGAAATACCCAACTTAGGCCCTGGGGCCTCTTCATGATGAGCATTGCTGAAGAGATGAGCGAGTTTTGATTGATTTCAACAGGAGATTTATATAGCCAAAGAATTGGCAGAGATTGAATCATTCATAATTGGCAAGCATATATGATATGGTCATTCTGTATCATTTCTTGTCTGGACACAATCTTTACAGTCTTAAACTAGCCTGGTCTTTCCAAAAACGGAATGGACAGGTTTTGATCTTCTTAGGTAAACCAGCTCAGAGGATTCTATTTTTCAGTTATGTGTTGAAAAAATGATAGGATATTCTTTCCATTTTCTCCTATATATCTGACAGTTCATATATATCTAATGTTGTCTGACAATAGCCAATTAGCTTATGATTAAGTTTGGAAAGACGAAGAACAAGGAAAGATACAGGAATTTGTTAGTTATTCTTTTCCTTAGTGGCAAGACAAGGATGTAGAACAAAGCTGTGACAATCAAATCATTGCTGGAATTCATATATTCAACTTAATCTGGATTCTGAACATATAAGATGCTAAATCTGGTTGATGTAAAAAAAAAATGCTAAATCTGGTTAAATGGACAAATATCTCGATTGGAACTTCTTCATATTTCATTTTCCCCATAGTCACATTTGACACGAAGCAGTCCCTAATATGTCAATGGAAAACAGGGTTCGAACTAGTCCTTCGTCATAAACAAGATAGTACAGACCTAGTTTAAAATAATCAAGAATTACTAATAGTAAGAGACGGTTACAAAATGGACTTTGAGTATTGTTCACAACTATTTTCAACTTTGAGTTACTAATAGTGAGAAACGGTTACAAAATCGACTTTGAACGTGAACCGACTTTGAGTGTTATTCACGGTATCTATTTTTCGACTTTGAGTTACTAATAGTAAGAAATGATTACAAAATCGAGTGTTGTTCACGGCAAATATTTTCGACTCTGAGTTACTAATTGTAAGAAATGGTTACAAAATCAACTTTGAGTGTTGTTCACGGCATCTATTTTCTCCATTCATAATATTTGAACCGGAAACCTTACTTAAAAGGATTTTCTCCATTCATAATATTTGAACTGGAAACCTTACTTGAAAGGAACGGAGCTCCTTAAATTAAGAATTTGTGGTGATTTCCACCTATTATTTTAAACCTCATAAGATTCAGACTGGATTATTTTAAAACTTTCTGTTATGAAATATGAATAGTATCACTACAAGCAGATGGGTTCTCTTCTTATTAGATTGCAACACAGAACGTTGAAATCAAGTTCCTCAAGACACCAAAATTTACAACAAGTGAAACCTGTAAAGCCACAAGTAAATTAATTACAGAGGCTCGCCTATGTCACAATCTGCAAATCAAATTAGTCTCCAACACACCGCCAAGTGAGAAAAACAGGATCACGCTGAAATGGAAGTCAGTGCTAGGAAGCAGCCAGAGCTATATTACTTTGAGATTACTCTTTAAACCCTGCTGTTCTCTGGTAGAGGCAACACGCCATCAAAGAAATCACCAAAGTAGCCACGGGGCTCGTGTACTAACCTCGAAATGATGTCTCTAAGTGTGATCACTCCTTCCAAATTACCATCATCATCCACAACATACACTCGGTGGATCTTCTCCGTGTCAAGTGTCTCGATCAACTCTTTGATTGTGTCGTCTTTCTTGCAAGTAATCATGCCACTCAACATTGGCGAACTCTTGTCATGATTTTCCAAGTACTTTCTAACTGCGAGTAGGAAGTTCTTCGCCGTGATAGATCTACACATTAAAGGACTTGAGTTAGAAGACCAAAATCTAAACATACAACGCAAAGTAGAATTTTACAAAATTCAAATAGAGCAATGCTGCAGCATCATTGGTCACAAACCTGTAATCATGATAGATCTCTGGTGCAATTAAAAGGAACTGTATATCTCTAAGGCTTATGTTGCCCAGAGCCTTTTTCCCGTCACGTTCGACAACAGGTACGCCTCCAATTCTCTGTTTCCTCATTATCTTAAATGCCTGAAGCACTGGTTCGTCCTCATGTACCTAAAACACAAAGAAGATCACTTGCATCTTGATTGCTACTGAATACGTCTTGCAGGGGAATTCTATGGCTAAATGGTGAGAAATGCAAAGAAATATAGAATGGAAAGATCATTGGTAACCATCAATAACATGTATGTCAAGAGGTTGCAATGGGACTCTCAAGTCAAGCAGACAACATATTGCAGTGCATAATTAATATGTTTAGGTCCATATATGAAGGGGGCGCAATTTCACGACCTCTGAGTCTTTCTACATGCATTATTGAGTATCAACAACACATCCAATAAAGCATTACACAAGTTATGAAATTGGATATGACAAGCCTAATCCATAGACACAAAAGGGAAATTGACTAATAAAGCCACTCACCGTGATAATTTGCTTAGGTGACATAGTTGGAAGGCCAATCTCAGACAATTTCTTGGTTCCCCAGTTTTCGAACCAATGAAGCCCGGTGCATTCTGCTAACATGTGAATGACATCTGACTGTGTGATGATGTTATCGATATTTCCATCACCTAGATCAACTACAGGAACACTCTTCATTTTGTACTTTGAAAGCAGTAACATCATGGTCAAAAAGGAGTTTGATTTCTGTAAAGCAAGGAATGGTGCCCAGCGGAATGACCCTGAGATATCGCGCACCTGTATGCTCACAAGTTAACAGGTATACACATAACTAAGAAAGTGAAAGAATTGAAGATGGCATGAAGCTTTGAAGTTCCACCTTAGTGTTCTTATAAAACTCAGAGGAAGTTAGAGCTTCAAAAAAGTTTCCAGAAGTCATTGCTGCATCTTCAGGGCCTAAAGTTCCAAGTCCCGCAGCAGCGGTCATTCCATTAGCTGCTATTGCAAATTCAGCTCCAGTAGGAGATGATGGACTTCGAGGGGAAGGTGGTTCTGACTGTAGAAATCAAAAACTTCCATTTTCAGTTTCAAAGATGAAAAAAAAGCACACACAGATTAATAAGGGTTAAAATCTCTTTCAACATAATAGATATAGCTAGTTTTGTAGAAAAGCAAGATCATAAGAAACAACTAAAAAAGATAAAGTTTGATCATATTTCTTCTTCTGCATGCTATTTCCAAAGATGAATGAGATGTTACTAATAGCAATTGTCCTCAACAAAGAAGGCTTATCGAGAAAAGAGATAACATTTGGTTCAATTTTCAACCTGTTGCAAAATCCAGACAGCAATTCCAGCAAATTCTACGATACCAATGTATCTGTCAATCCAAGTTGCATCCTCAGGTGCATCAACATTGACAACAGGTGCACTAAAAAGCTTGTTTTGAGCCAGAATTTGAACAGCGTCGGCCAGACTCGCATCCGATCTTATTTCAATCCCTGTATACAGAATTTCAAATACTTTTAACCAAAGAACAAGCTAAACACTCAAAAAGATCACAGAGATAATTCCACAAAATACAGTATCAGCGACACTGTCATCATCATCATCATATCAAAAAGTTCCTCAATTAAGACAAGGAAATATCACAAGCAACAAACTTCCACTTAAAATTCCAAGAACCGATCCTCTTATAAAACGCTGAGACAGTAGAAAAACCTTGAAACAATCATTGAGATCAAAGCTTTTAACAGTACCCTTATTTACCCCCTTCTAACAACTATTATTGGGTACCCTCAAAACATCTAATCAACCCCAAATTCTTCACCCTTTTAGCCCCCTAGAAAAAAAAAAGAAAAGAAAAAAGAAACTCAACAAAAAGAAAAAGAAAAAAAAAAGTCTTGATCAACTAAACAGCCAAACGCAATCCATGACCAACACTGCATGATCAAATAATCTGATGAATGAAACAGAAACAAAAAGCAAAGAAATTTACCATGAGCTTGAGGAGAAGGAGGAAAGGCAGAGACAGGGATGCTCTCAAAGCAAGCGTTGAACTTCTCAGTAGGACTAAGCTGCGGTTCCTGAATATCCCAAAGATCCTCCACCTGCATCCCCACCTTTGCCTCTGGACTCCTCGGACTCTCCTGTAGGCTACTCTCTCTCCTCAGTTGCACACTCGCCATCTTCAATCTTCAAAAACCCAAAACACAAACAATTCACAAAGAAACTTCACTCTTTGTCTCTCTCTTTTTCTGTTTCTCTATACGTAACTTAATAAGAACAGAACAAAAAGTTGAAAGCTGACAAGGAATTGAACCATCCAACAGTTTGACATAAGTAACTTTTGAACAACGATGGCTGGCTTTTAAGTAGTACCCAAGAGTAGGAACAATGGTTTGATCTGACCGTTTAGATGAGATTCACAAGGTTGTCGGGGCACGTGGACGGCTCTTGATGTGGGGGTTCATGGAGAGTGATGGAGTTTTTGTCTGGTCAAACTTGAATTGTGGAGGGGGACCTGTTGGCTATGCTTAATGCTTATCCATGGTTTTATTTTGAGGGGAAAAGAGGTTTGGGCTTATCCGGTTTTTACTGGCGGCCACTCTAAACATAAGCCGGCGAGTGCTTTGCGCACCCGGTTTTCACGACAAAACTTTGCTGACTTGGATTTGTGGGTTTCTGACGTTTTTATTGGATTTGGGGGGATTGCGATTGTGACTCATTAGCCTCCTTCCCCATCATTACTTCACACGTGTACTTATCTAACTCTTCAACTTGGAAACTTCTTTTATTCATGTCGACTGTCGAGAAGAAAACGCCAAAAAGGAAAAATGAAAATTTTCCTCCTCAAATACATAGGGAGCCTGAATAATAAAAATATCTTGCTTATTTTTCAAAACCTGTAATAAAAGTAGGTCATTGACGTACTAAAATGCTTAATTTAGAGCAACAAAATTTGATGTGTCAATAAGCCATTCATAAGTGAGATCAGCCATAACTAACACTAATAATTGAAGAATGATTGATAGTATATGGGAATATTTAAGACCATCCATTTGTATAAGTAGAGTAGTATTGCTAGATATTATATATATATACGAATCATATTAAAGTTTCTTAGTTTGGATGGAAAAAATACCATATTTTTTAAACAAGATAAGATCTCATATTCCAACTTTGAAAATCAAAGAAAATTTGCATTAGAATAGTTTCTCCATTCAGATTTAATGTAACTTGACTCAAAATTGTTAAGGATGCAAAATGATTATATATTAAATATGGAGGGTTTGTACCAAAATGATTATATATTATTATTAATTTAATTTTAATTTTTGTACTTTCTTCTTAATACAAAAAATTTGTTATATACTCCAAGTTATCAAAATATAATATAAATTTTAAAAACCAAAATTAAAAAATATAATATTTTACCAATATATAGAATAGATTAAGTGACTCTTGGCATAATCGAATCCCTTTGAGTTATAGCCCAAAAAAATTGGATGCCTGATTCGCGACTTTTGTGCCCCAAGAAAGAGCAAACAAGGTGATCAATCTAACCATACCATATGGGTAAAAGTACCCGGGAGGTCCCTGTACTATATGAAATATTGATTTTGGTCCCTGTATTTTTTTTTCTACAAATTCGTTCCTCTACTATCAGAACCTATCACCCGAGGTCCCTCACGTTAGCATGCCGTGACAGACCCGTCAAATATACTGATGTGGCACTAACACCGTCTTTTTTGCTGACGTGGCAGATGACACGTGGAATAAAAATTAAATTTTTTTAATATATTTTATTTTATTGAAATTTATTTTGGTAAAAGTATCCGGGAGGTCCATGTACTATACAAAATGTTGATTTTGGTCCCTGTACTTTTTTTTTCTACAAATTCGTCCCTCTACTATCAGAACCTATCACCCGAGGTCCCTCACGTTAGCATGCCGTGACAGACCCATCAAATATGCTGACGTGGCACTAACACCGTCTTTTTTTGCTGACGTGGCAGGTGACACGTGGAATAAAAATTAAATATTTTTTAAATATATTTTATTTTATTGAATTTTTTTTTAAAAAAAAGAAATCTGAATTTCTTTTCCACAAACACCAAAACTATTTCTCTCTCCTTAATAAAAGATCAAACACTCATCTTTTTCATGAACAAGGAAGAACATTTTGAATGTTCTAACTCCAAAACCCATACCCTTTATACAAGGAAAAAAATTTCTTCAAACTTTTCATTTGAAATCTGCTTTCTTAGATCTCTCTAAATCGATTGCTTATCAAGGTATTACTACTATAATTAATTCATTACTTGTAATTATAACCTTGCTTTAATTCCATGCAAATTCAACCAGTGAACTGCCTGTTGTTTCAGGCAATGGTCGTTGGACTGCAGTTGGTCAGTGCTTTTTGATTTTACAAGATTGCAAGGATGCTTTCTGCTTTCTTTAAAAAAATTTGAAGAAATTTTTTCCCTTATGGGTTTTGGAGTTAGAATATTCAAAATGTTCTTCCTTGGTTCATGAAAAAGATGGGTGTTTGATCTTTTATTGAGGAGAGATAAATAGTTTT